>JABCJY010000068.1:0-217024 GCA_013184415.1 Fusarium concolor
AAAAGAAAAGAAAAGAAAAGAGGGTATAATGATGGATTCTAACCATCTGCAATGGACGAACAGGGAATCGAACCCTGGACCACTCCCAGATTATTCAGATGAATTATGCTAAGGGAGTATTATACCACTAAACCATTCGCCCGACTTGATGTTAGACTTTGATCAAGTTGGTGTTCATGTTTGCTATATGCAGTTATTGAACATCGAAACCTTGTACTGCCCGTTCACTACCAATAAGACACACATATTGTGCCTGCGCGTACAGAGACAAGCAAATACTGCTTATAGTTTCACCAGGGTATGAACACAAACTTATACCAAGATTTTTTTTTTTTTTTAAAAAAAAAAAACCCACAAAGAGTTGCAGGGAATTAAAGCATAAAGAAGTAACCTGAGAGAAGATAAAACTGGCCAAAAGCTTCACAATCATTCATTTAACCTTCAAATAGTTGCCTTAGTCGACGAAGATGTCCAGTTGTCGACAGTATAGTTGTCACCAAAACGCCATAGCATACCACCATAACCAGTCGAGTTATAAGATCAGGAAGCGCCATCATCAAGACTGCGAAGCAGAGAAAACTCATAGAAAACCCATTGATAAGAGTCCTGAGAGGAACAAGTGGAGGAGGCGGTGGTGCTTGGTTATTCGCAGGAGCATTTGTTGCTGGCCCCTGCGATAGAGCAATGAGATCGGATTGCCCAAGGAATTGAGTCTCGGCTTCTATTAAGATCTGCCGCTGGTTTAGAAAGGTCCTGTATGCTTGTATTTCATCACTCGCTGGTGCTGGTAGTTTTTGCATGTCCTCTAGAGACATGACCACGTTTCCTGAGATGGTTAGACAAGGGTTTTTGAAAGGTCTGAGTGTACTTACTATATCTACGAAGAGTGGCCTCAATCCTTTCCATTACTCGATGCCTGCTTCGATGAATATCATGGGCCGAAACTCGCTCTTCTCGCCCAGAGACAGCCATGCGCCCACCATTTCGTGTAGTGATGGAATCCAGTCGTATCAACTCTTCTTCCAACGCTCCAAGTTGGTCTTGATGATATAGGAGGGCGCGGTGATGAAGCCAGTCGAACCTTCGATACAACGGCTTGAGGCGTGGTTCAGCTTGACCTGAAACTCTAGCCGCTATTGAAGCATACCCATCTAGAGCATCAAGAGGGAGGTCGTCATTCAGCGCAGCCATATCTTCTTGCGTTTCTGGGTATGGGAAATCGTATGAAGAAGGTTGATTAGAAAAGGCAGGCTCCAAGGCGCTTGCCTTCTGGTTCACATATGTGAACCCAGAATGATAAGGTTGATCGATAGGTGGTAACCCTGAGTGTTGAGACGAAAACGGATCTTGAGAAGGAGGATAGCCGGCAGGAGTATGGTTTGGTCCCCAACCAGCGTATGACATAGGACTGATAGGAGACTGAGGATAATTGGCGACGGCTACAGCGGAAGGGGCATATGTTGATGCCGGAACTTGACGACTGCTTGGTGGGCTCTTGAAATAACTCAATTCCGGAGAAGATGAGAAGACCTCGTGGGGAACAGAGTTCGGCTCGGGTCCGGGACCAGAGGACGACATACTACCAGCTCGATGTGCACCCTTGGTCTTGAAATTCCTTACTTCCCTTGACATCTTGTTCCTACTGCCGGTAGGCTTAGATGCGGCTGTATCTTCGGTGGATGTAAGCTGCGTAACGGCGGACCCGCTGACAGTACGTTGAACGTTTGAGGGAGGGTACTCCATCTTGGATGCCGAACTGGGCGGTGTTGGGTAATGAGCTGCACCCTCGCTAGGTGACTGGCTGGCACTTTCTTCGTAGTCCTCAACTGTAGACGACTGGGGTATAGCTTTTTGTATCGGCGCGCCCTCGGAGGAAGACCAGGAGGGCCTTGGCCGAGTTTGCACTCGATCGTTCATTGCGATTTTGATTCTGCTGGGGAATAGGTTGTCTGTTCTCGACTTGAGCTCAGGCAATAATCGATTGCTCTCAACCTAATTCGAGTACAATCGAGGATACCGAAAGGCTGGTGTCAAGAGTCGGCTTATCAAAGATGTCTTATACGATGATATTCAAGTGCATGCCAAATGCCTGCCGAGGATGTCACCGAACGATAAGCTTGGTGTTCACGAACCGTTCAACACTGGAGCATAGTGAGTGTCTCAGCTGTATCGGCAGGGTACTGAAGTCCTCATAACGCCGAAAATAGCGTTTGACAGGATCGTAACACCCGGGAGCTGGTGCTGGAATCCGTGAGCAACCGTGAGTATGGCAACCCAATACGTAAGGTAGTCAAGATCTGACATAAATAAAGCGTGGAGGCCCGCGTAAGACAAAGAGAAGCTCCCGATAACTTTGAACGGGGCTTTAAATCGGCAAAAAGGAAAGAAGGATTGCGGGGAAATGAATACAAGTGCAAACTTCAAGACTTCTTGAAACTAAGCTAAGTCGGCATGAGATGATGATGATGATGATGATATGTCTGTCATTGATAGTCAATGCGCTCGCCTGACTGACTGACTGACTGCCACTGACTGCCTTGTTTCAAACGACAACGGCGTGAGCAGCTGAGCCGCGGAGACCGGCTGAGTACTTGAGCGCCATTGGAGCCCTTGCAAAGTGCAAAGAGAGATGGTGGGGGAGTGAAGGATTGGGTGGTATCAGTCAGAAATAATGACTGTTGCATGTGAAGTGGTGGTGGTGAGAACAGCCATGTAATACGTGCCGAATAAAGCGAAAACCAAGTCGCTCTTTGTTCTTTGTCTAGATACCTTTGGGCACTGTAAGTTAAAGGGGATTGGACCAATGTTGCACAGATGAATTTGAGATAACAATTAATGCCTTTAAAAGAAGCCGATTCTGAAATTGAAGATTGTCCATTTAAAGCCATACTCTACAAGGCAAACAGAAACACATCAAGGAAGCCTCTTATTATTACGGATAACGTAGTTGGACATAAAAAACTGACAAGACAAAACAACTGACACCCAGAACAATAGAAGACATGCATATATTTATAGCACGTGATCAGTCGGATTGTTGGTACGATAGCCCGACATGATCCCGAGCTAAAGGTTGAGTATAGCTCCACCAGAGCTTCCAAAAAGAAGATCCAATGATAGTTGTTTCAAGATACCTCCAAAAGTAAAAGGCCAATTGAGTTGGCAGTAGCAACAATTTTGAGGCCGTTATGATGATTTGCATATAATCAGCCTCACTGGAGCTGCCAAGTCACAACGCATTCTCATCGCAACCCTCCCATTCTGCCCACCCACACCAACCCAACACGGCGATAATCAAGACCCGAATGAATACATTTAGATAAACTCGACCCTACAAATACGTATCCGAAACTTGTTCACTGCCTCATCATGCCACGAATACCAACCTCTGTCCTCAGCAAGTACCTACTAAAAGGGCAAATACCTCGGCAAGGCTGTCTTGATGCGGGCCATATATGCAGACGCCCTACATTATTACCTTCAGCAGCCGCATCCCTCGCCAAAACGACAAGGCTGCTGCACGTTTCTCCAGAAGCTGTCGCACCTCCTCCCGCACAGCCAGTACCCCTAAGGAAGCAGTTAAAGGACGAGGCGAAGAAAGCCAAGAAACAGGGCAAAAAGAAGTCAAAGAGTGATTCTCAAACAGTTGATGGCTGGGAGCTAACTGTCGGTATCGAAATCCATGCTCAATTGAACACCGCCCGCAAGCTATTTTCACCAGCTATTACGTCTTCCAACGATGAACCCAACAGCCATGTCGCTCTGTTTGACGTTGCCATGCCTGGCAGTCAGCCCTTGTTTCAGAAGGAAACTTTGATTCCCGCTTTACGCGCAGCCTTGGCCTTAAACTGCGACGTCCAGAAAGTTAGCCGATTTGACCGAAAACATTATTTCTGGTGGGATCAACCGTCGGGATATCAAATCACACAATATTACGAGCCCTTTGCCAAGAATGGACACATCACTCTCCTTGCTCGAGACGGAATTTCTCCTCAGGATGGCGAAAGTGTGACAATCGGAATTAAGCAGGTCCAGCTTGAGCAAGACACTGCAAAGACGCTCGCTCACACCGGCAAGGTTCAATGGCTCGATTTCAACCGTGTGGGCGTTCCTCTTATCGAGATTATCACCGAGCCCGAACTTCACCATCCTCGCACTGCTGCCGTTCTTGTGCGGAAGATCCAGATGTTGCTGAATACCGTCGACGCATGTGTGTCAGGTATGGAGACGGGAGGTCTGCGAGCTGATGTCAACGTTTCTGTTCGCAGAACTGACGGATCCAACCCATCCCTCGGCACTAGAACTGAGATCAAGAACCTAAGCACTATCAAAGCGGTTGAAGACGCTATCATTGCGGAGCGTGATCGTCAGATTCGTGAGTTGGAAGCTGGTCGCTCTATCCCCAGCGAGACTCGGGGATGGGCTATTGGATCTACTGAAACACGGCGACTACGTGGCAAAGAGGGCGAGGTGGACTATCGATATATGCCTGATCCTGATATTGCACCTCTTGTTATCGGAAGCGATCTCGTAGGCCACCTGCGGCAATCATTGGCTGTCACTCCTGATTCAGAACTGGATACTCTCATTGCTCGATTCGGTCTTACGGCTAAGGATGCGTTGTCTCTGATCAATTTAGAGAACGGCTCGCGTGTCCAATATTATTACAAAGTCCTTCATTCTATCCAGAGTAGGCTTACAGAAGATCTCAGTGAAGCCGAGATACCTGAATTCAAGAGCTATTCTGCTCTTGTTGGTAACTGGATTATCCACGAACTGGGGCGCCTGACTACATATAAGGCCGGACCACTCGCAACTCGAGACCTGACATTCACACCAGAAGGCGATTGTGAGCAGGTTCCCGACTCAGACCTGTCGCAGCTTCTTTACCATCTGATCCGTAAGCAAATCACGGGTAAAGTTGCTAAGGAACTCCTTTTCGCCATCTATCTAAAAGAGATTGAGGGTGGCGTCACCCAAGCGATCGAAGAGAACGATTTGTGGTTCAAGGAGATCCCAGAGGAGGAATATGAGCAACTAGCCGACGAGGCAATGAAGGGGGAGGATAAGATTTTGCAGGAGTTTGCCAACTCTGAGACATTTCCTCAGGGCAAACTCATGTTCCTCGTGGGTAAGATGATGCGTCTTGGACCTACTGAGCGCATTATCCCTGCAAACGCTGAGCGTATCATAAGGGCAAAGGTTGAACCTCTGCGAAGAACGTGATTCGCATCCACGACAAGCGGGAATGCTACAGTGATCAATAACGCAATCCTTCTACTGTCACCTGAAGTGTTCACATAACAACACAGTGTCACCGAATTGTTCATTCAAGATGGCGTTTAGCCCACAACTAAAGATAGTTAACTGGTCCGACAATGAGGCTTTGACCAGGCATCACTGGTGTCACTAGCAGTTCTCTTGCGTACTGGGACACAAAGTAGCAAACACGGATCGGTCCATACAAGGCATGGCATGTGTCTAGAATAAACGATTACTTCTCTCCTTTCAACGTGTTCTCTAAAGCAAGTTTGGTTATGACAAACGCTGGTGCATCTACTACAAGCTTGTTCCCAAAAACTGACAAACTCATGGCTACTATCTTGCCAACACGCGCTGCGGTTCCTACTCATGAGGACAGAGATGTCCCACAAGCTTGGGAATCCAACCATGATTCAACATTTAAAACAGTTGTCCCAAGCGACATAGTCACCGAGGGCGGTGTTAAGACCGAAACTGTGTGGGAGACGATGAATCCGCATACAGCGAGTGATCGAGATAGTACCTCGACTACTATTTCAACGAGATTGGCGAAGATCCCAGCGACCCCAGCTGTTACTACAAAACACGAAAATAGATATTCAACAGAGACGTCTACGGGTACCCAGAGCCCCAATTCTCTGAACTCAACGCTCCACCACTCTGGTGATGATCTATCAGATGGAGCTATAGCTGCTATTGTCATCGGCATCATGTCTGGCTTGGCCGTGGTAGCATTAGCAATATGGCTCTTAGCCTGCAAAGCACGCAGGCGCTCGAGAATAGCCCAAATTACTCCTCCGCAAACCCCGATTTACAGCCCTCCACCGCCAAATTCCCCACTGCCAACTCCTCCGCCACTGGCTGAGCTGGGGAATCAATCTGATCGAGCGTCCGTACTAGAAGATTCCTGGGTCAGCTATGGAGACCGTGTCCGATCACCTACACCTCAGCCTGCGGTGGCAGAGGTGAGAAGCTTTACTCGTGCTTGGCAGAAGCCGCGAGTATATGCCGTTGGTGGGGGACGCATCGCAGAACTACAAGGCTCAGATGCTCCACCAAGCCCCAATGATAGAGACGATGACAGGTCACCTATCTCGCCAATGTCTCGAGCAGGTTCTTCTCAAGCTGGTCGTCGTGTTGTGAGTCCGGTGTCATTGACTTCGAGGTTCAGCACACTGTCTTCCAGGACTGATCGGAGTCGAGAACGGGGAGAGAGGAGAGGATTTTAATAAGGTTTCCGCGTCTAGGCCATTTGAGGGATTTCTTGCATAATAGGGGTGGGTTTAATTTCGGTGTTTCTGGATGAGGGTGAGACGATGGGATTTTGTGCTACGGATTTAGTCGCTTAGGTATAGGGGATGGATCAGAGAGTGAGCTTTCTGGAGTTTCTTAGCTGCTTAATTTTACGATTTATAGGACAGAAAGCGTTCTATGCAACTTAGTTCGTCGATGTTCTTGAGATTTGTCTGAGATCTGTCTCGGTAGTGAATCATGTTTCAATATACCATATTTGATGCTTGTATGGTGGACGAGGGTTGGATATGGCATTTCGTGATCATTGCGAGCAGCCAGATATATTTCATGTTATGCACCGCCAATATCATTCTCTTTGCAGGGCGTCATGTTCAAATTTATGATTTCTGAATGGATCGTGCAATTGCAAGCTGGCTAATGGACAATACCAATAAAACTCCAGACTCCTTACGTGCTGAAACACGATAATGCCTCAAGTACAAGAAAAAAAGGACCGCAGCAAAGCAAGGTATGTTCTCACCAACCCCAAGTTGCCCCGTGCCCTAAGCCTGCTCAGCCTATGCCTTTCCGTTATCTCTATGGCTATGACCATGAGCTGCCTGCAATACTTCATTATCATACTTGCCAGGCTGAAAAGCATAATTCAAGTTCTCCCTATCCTTCAAGAACATATCAACCCTTTCATCTTTGGATCTGCCCGTGGCAATTGTGTTCCGACGGGCAACCTGCTGCCCGATGGCAAGGTTTGACTGGTTCTTCATTTCCATGAGATCAGCGCCGTATTGGTCTGCTCTGCTCATCTGAGCAAAAGCACCTATCATACACATGACAACGACAAGAGTGGCGAAAAGGCCATTAGACATGTATAGGGGATCTTTAACCCTGCCATCGCGAACATCATACCAGCGCTCCCAGTCCTCCCATGTGGCATTATGCGCTGCAGATCCAGCTCTGTGTCTCCAGGCACGGTCGGCATTACGGACCGTTTCATTAAGTGTCTGGGGCCGGCCACCAGTCCAGCCTATACCATGGACATCATAGAGTTGACGCTTGGAGGGGTCGCTGAGGAGGTCATTGGCAGCAACAATGAGACGATATCGCTCTAGGCGAATTGTATGTGGAATGTTATCAATATCGGGAGCATGGCTGTGTCGGTCGGGATGGTAAACTTTGACAAGCTGGTAGAATCGGTGCTTGGTATACGGAGCATCACTCTTCATAGCGAAGATCTCGTAGGGAGAAGGATAGGTAGTTTTGGGCCATTCGGGGACCTCATTATGATTGAAGCTGCCTCGATAGTCGCTATTCAATGTAGCATATCGCCTATGTCTGTCTATCGAGCAAGTCGTTGCTGGCGCATAGCTAGATCGTACCCCTCTAGATGACGTTATAGACCGGAGAGACGTTATCCTCGACACGGCGGGGAAGGCATTGCAGGAGCCGAGAAGGATGGCAGATTTTTTCAGCGGCATGATGATTGTGATGAATGGCACAAGCCTGAAGGCATTGAAAACATATTCAGCACCGCGAGCTGTGAGGCTTTGGATATCGCGGATTGAGCATGTTAGAGCAGGAAACGATAGCAACAAAGATGGAGGTTTAAGCGGCACATCACGCAGCGAATGAGCACGCGCACCATACCCGTAGATTCCGTTCTAGTTAGTTGCTGCATAAGGTACCCCACAATCGGCGACTGTATTGGCAGGGATTATCTAAGGTACCTAGGTAGGAGATAATAATGGCCGACAACGGCGATTGACAAACCACAGCCGGTATGGTCACGAGATCAGATCCATCTTCACCGAGATGTTCACCACGGTGAAGGAATCCTTCCTACTACCCCTGCTTCGATCTGCCGACGTCCCGAGATACCCTTGTATTCGACGACAGATTCGTTCACATAACCCGTCCGGATTACCACCGCGTATCCTACCAATCGCTGCCGGATAAATCAGTTGTTAGCAACTCCAACAGGTGATCGGATCAAATCACTGCAATACGTCCAACTAACCTCTATTGCCGATACATCCGACCCTTTGAGTCGACAGTCAGTCAACCACCCTCATTGAGACAGATCAATTACTTACCTTGAATCATTCGGCAATTGCTTGAATGCAACCGAACTTCCATTCGAGCGCTACCGAGGATATTTGAAGTCTTGTAGGAGATAACCACGGGAATAACAGAGTATCAGAGGCGCCATGTCATCAGAGGCGCTGCACCAACTTGGGAGCCTCGATCCGGACAAGATTCGCGCACCTCACGCCTTAGTTAATTGCGTTTATGCTTCTCCTCATTCAGATCCAACCCGACTCCGCGATTTGGGGTAAAAACACGAGATAATGTTCGTCATCCATGGAGAAGACCCGTCAAGGGATCGACCAGACACGCGGTACCTGGGGACGGCAGTTCATGTAGCCGTGAACCAATGAGGCCACCTCGAGTTGAACATGACTCTCAATAGCTTCAATTTCCCACGTTGTGAGCTCAAGTTAGTGGAGTTGGACAACGGAATTCTTCCGGCGGCAATGTCAATCTCTCCACTTCCCACCAACACAATTTGGTCGTAGTCTCCACTGCAGGCTTTTCATTGTTTTACCCAGTTTACTAATGCTTCTAGGGTGGTTTGTCGTGGGAATACCTCCGGACTGCAGTTCGTGTTGAGGCTCAAGGGTACCTGGCCAGGATTGATCCTCCCGGCTTGGCATGAGCCTCAACAATGGTCCTGGACACTTCTCAATCCCTCAAAAGAAGAGAAAGGAGCATGAGCTGATATTCAAATCAAACCAAATCAAAGTGTCTGGATTAACTTCGATGAACCAATATCTGTCTGCTTGACTCAAAACTAACCAACCATCGCCACACTCACCAACATTCATCTTATGACGACTAGATTATACCCGGACACCGGATCCGCTTCGTCTAAAGCACCCCAAGCACACTCTTCAGCATGTTATATCCGCGTGCCGACATATCCAGCTTTCCCAGGATAAAATGCCCCCCAAAGGTTCCGTCATACCACGTTGGGAACCTCCACATTTGTTACTGGGTCTGTTCTCCACGTTTTCCCTCGGCCCTTTGGTGTTGTTCCTGCTCAAAGGTTGTTAGTGTCGTGGGTCGTTGAGCTCAGATAATGAACCATGTTCTAATCAGCTTGACATTGGATTATCAGTTTTCTGCCGGTTGCTGATCCTACCATGATGATCCCTTTTGGAACTTGCCGTTCCCACACTTACACACAAACCGAGGGAGTTGAATGTCTGCTCATTTGTCATGCTAGAGTTGAGTAGTATGGGGTAGACCCCCCTACATAGCCGTGATCAAGATATAAAGCTCTGTCTAGACCCTAAGTGCGTTGACCAAGATCTTTCTCCAGACTTTCCCTCCAGGTCTTTCCATATAAGCTTGTTCCTCCCGTCTCCGGCGATATAGTCTATTACTACCCAACTTCTACTGCCCAAACCCATTACTCAGACAAGATGTCTTCAAGCACTCCTCCCTCCCACGGGGCAACTACCCCTACTCAGTACACGGACAAAGAAGATGGCGGCCATTATCACTGCAATCACCCCAACCATTACTATGAAGAACGAAACAGGAACCTTCCAAAGCCTCATCAGTCCATGGTGTCGCAGGTCTATAACCCTTCGTTCTTCAAGGTTGCCAACCCCGGTCCTCTGGGTTTGATCAGTTTCGCTCTGACTACCTTTGTGCTTGGCCTTTACCAGTGCGGTGCTGGGTAAGTTAACCCTAACTCAGCGTTCATGGTCCTCCATACTAATTCTTTGTTACAGTCTTCCTGGATCAAACCCTTTCGGCGGCGTCGGTCCTGACCAAGCCATCTTCGGTCTAGCTGTTTTCTTTGGCGGCATTGCACAGCTCTTCGCAGGCCTTATGGAATTCCGTGTTGGCAATACCTTTGGTACCACCGTCCATTGCTCCTACGGTGCCTTCTGGCTTGCATTTGCCATGTTCTTCGTCCCCGATCTCGGCATCAAGGACGCATACAAGGGCGATGACCGCGCTTATAGCTTCGCCCTGGGTATTTTCTTAATCCTTTGGTGCTTTCTCACGCTCATCTTCTTTGTGGCTGCTCTCAAGACCAACATTGCGATCCTCGTTGTTCTTGGATTCCTCTTCCTCGCTTTCCTCTTCCTCAGCCTGGCACAATTTCTGCAGACCAGCCACCCTACAGCTGCGATTCGGATCAATAAGACAGGAGGCGCATTTTCAGTTATTTGTGCCTTTGCAGCATTCTATGCTGGCGCTGCCGGCATTATGACTGAAGATACGACATGGGTTCGCTTCCCCCTTGGCGAAATTGATGTCCAGCCCAAGAAGACCAACGTTGCATAGAGATGAGAGTTATTAGGGTGTAAAGTACATAACACTAGGTTGTAATTGGGTCCTGACTGGCATATGGGAATTTGAAGAAGAGTTTCATGTTTTAATACCCCCATGGATGATATGAAGAGAATAAGGCGTCATATAATATCAAAGAGAGACAATGTTCAAGAGTTGATGACGTCAGGTTTCACTTTTTCACTTGGCTGTGACACAATTGATGCACAAGAGACTAGTCCAGGTCTCTTATTTCAGCTGTGGCATGATTTAAACGACACATTAATTGAAATGGTGTTGGACACAGCATGTTAATCACAGAATAAATATGTGAATTGATTGGCTTGATGCATGAATTTGCTTCCCTAACCGTGTAATGCATGGCTTGTAATTGTACAACAGACCATCATTGGGTCTGATTTTCATTATGTCCCCTCTCAGTCATGACAAGTTAAGCTCCGCTTACAACTTGCCCTTAACCTCCTCGGCAGCACCCTTCACCTTGCCCTTGGCTTGCTCAGTAGCGCCCTTGGCCTCTCCCTTAAGCTCCTGAGCCTTGCCAGCAGCCTCTCCTCGGAGCTCCTGGGCCTTTCCGGTAGCGCTGCCGCCAGTAACGTCCTGAGCAACATCCTTTGCTTTTGCGGCAACGTTCTCTGAAGGTAATTATCAGTAATTGGTCTTGTGGGGTAGTGAGTGCCTGGAGACTAACCGCCAACCTCGATGCCATCGACAATCTTGTCGCTCACAGCACGGTCAACCTTCTTGGCTGTGTCCTTGACTGCATCGGTGGCAGTTTTCTGGAGAGCGAAGCTGGTGGTGAATGTTCGGGGAGCCTGGAAGGCGATGACGCGAGGAGCGAGGGCCACACGGCGGATGACGTTCTCTGTGAGGAAAGACATTGTGATTTTGTGGTGTTTGTGGTAAAGAGTTTAATTAGGATCGTTAAATTGGTGGTTAGTGAGAAAGAGAATTATCAATTGATGGGTTGAAGAAAGAATAGAGAGCTTTCAGAAAGAGAGAAGTGGAAAGCTCTTGTAACTTATGGTATGACGACGGGAGCTTGTCATAGCTGTATGATGTCACTCGCGGGGAAAGAGCTCCCTGTTGCGGCGCGACCATGAAGCACGTGAAGGAAGAGGTAATGATGACGCGGTGAGGCTTGAAATAAACGGGGGAGCTCAACAGGAGATTGCCTTCTTTTTTGCGTTTGTGTTTAATCTCATCATCGAAAGATTTGGCGGGCGATCGTTCCATGAACAAGGTTCGAAGCTCTTGTGGGGAAAGTGCGTTTACATAGAATGGCTGGATGTTTGTTAGTGCATTATAAGGCACCACTTAGATCTCCCTTCAACACATATTTTGATAGATACAAGTCTAGCCAAGCCTCAATTCATATTGACTTCATTAATGTGCTGTCGTCCAATGGAATGGCCTCATATTACAACAATCTTAAAAATATATATATATGAACATCAACTGTTTATAACTGATCATAAGCAATCATTATCATAAGTAAAACAAATTTTCATCAATCATCATTTCGTTCAGTCTTTAACGTCTCTTTCAAACCTTTTGTTATCAGACGTTGCCGCTCTTATTCTTGGCTCTACTGCCTCGTTTTCGACATCTTGAGTATCACGATTCGAGTTACCCAGCTGCAGAGTAGCGGCACCTCGAACCATAAATCCTTCGTCTCTTGTTCTTAATTCCGATTCATCACATTTATCGTCAGTCTCGTTATCATCCTCGATGACTTCATCTGCAGATGTCCCCACTCGACCGTTTATAACGTTGTCGATACGTAACCTTGGTGGGCCTGAGTTCAGCTTCATACCGTTCTTGGGAGGACCAGCTGTATATGCAGTCAGCAAAAAAGCAACATCAAAAAATTCAGAGGCGGATACTCACAAAGTAGAAGATCAAATAGCTTCACAATGACCGGGCCCCAAACCGTAACTGCGATGATTTGGCCATAACTCCATCGATTGGCAGCAAAGCTCTCGGCGTTGATGACCTTTGTGAGAGAGATCATATACAGGATATTAATAACGAGATATGCCACTTCTAGAATGCGCCAGAACCACCTCTTAATGAAAAGTCCTCTTTTCTGTTTCCCCCAGCGCGGCCATCGACCAAGGCGGTACGAACCAATTTGAACATGTTTTGTAAGGTGGTGCTTGCGAAGTGTCCAAGCCAGTTGATCAGCTACCAAGGCGACGATGGCGATAGTGTCAAGAATGAGAAATGTCATCTTGTATAACAGAGGATGGGGGAAGAAGCTGAAAGGCTGGCCATCGATACCTTGAGTTGCGGCGCAATATGTTCGCGGACTTGGATTGAAGCCACACGCTTCTATCTCATTCTGGCTCTTAAACAAAGCGAATGCATCCTTGAAGTAGATCTTCTGCGATGTTGCAACAATGGCGAGGAGATATTCCATGAAGAAACCCAGGAATGTATGCCAGTTGCGAATGCCTTCATGGTGCAAACATATCTGGATAAGGAGCATTGGCAATATGCCATTCGAACTGACATGAAATGCAATGGCAGCATTAACGACGATCTCGCCCCAAAAAGTACCCTCTTGAGAGTTGACAACAATAGCGAGAATGGATGCAATCTGAACAGCAAAGACAAACCAGCACTGGGCTTCTTGGAACTCAACCAAGGTGGTTGCAATGGCCATACTCGTGCGAGACAATCCACCAGAATCGCGCCAGATCATACTCTCAATTCGTGTCAGGCTGCGCTTTAGACGATAGGGCTCGGGTTTAGATTTGCGACGAGTGGTGTCTTGAGTTATGGTGACCCAGAGGGTGAACCCTTTGAGAAGTAGGTACAACGATGCAGCAAAGCAAACCTGGAGGACATATGAGATGAGTACCTAAAGGCCCATGTTAGTGTGTGGAGACCAGACAAAGATCAATGCAACCTACACCTGGTCCAAAGATATCTGGGTTGACCTCCGCCGGTAACTCGGGGCAAAATTCGTCCAGGGCCTCGAATATCTCCTCAGGGGTCGAGGTACCATAAGAGAGGCGGTCAATTGTACGGTTGCAAGGTTTGCTCAGACCGTCATTCTCGCAAGAATCCTGGGCACAGGCGATGAGAGACTTCAGAACTGGCCGTCCATCAAAATTGGCTAAAGTGCCCGATCCCATGATGGCGCTCGCATTGCGTTCTGTCTCTTGGCTGATATAGTAATGATTCGCATCTTGAGTCCAATGCGCTGCTGCAGCCAAGGCAGCACAGTTGTAGAAGGTCTCCAACGAGCTGAAGAAGAGACTAGAGTTGTTGCAGGCGCGTGTGCAGTCGGCTTTGCCATCAGCTTGGCATCCAGAACTGAAGAGGGTAATCTCTTGGCCTCCATCTAGACTGGTGGCGAAAAGCTCTTTGAAGGTGAGCCCTGAATCGACATCATCGGATCCAGAGCCGAGACCGGCAATGTCAAGAAAAGGGAAGAAATCTGAGGTGCCGTCGATGCTGTCGCGAACGAGAATGGTGAGGGGTATATCAGAGGCTATTGATGATGGCAGCAATGATGTGAGTGTTGTAGATGTCGATAAAGATTGTAGAATGGACGTTGAAGCCATCGCGGGGATGTCTCTTATTGAGACGTAGTATAGCCTCCGCGGACTCGACTAGGAGTGTCTGTCCATTCTCTTCGATTATCTTGTGGCTATATCGCTTGACAAGCCTGAAGATTAAAGAAAGAAGAAGAAAAAGAAGAAGAGAAGGCTGAGAGAAGTTGGAGGAGGCTGAAGATCCAATCCAATGGGTCCAGTTCGTCGCTGACTGGGATTTGGGCTCGCTACTGTAATTAGTCTGCCTGCTGTTGGCTTGGCACGTTTCCCCAGAATGGTAAGTTCGTAAGGTTGTTTGGTGGCTGAGATGAGCCTATTTTCCTTGGCTTTGTAAGAGAGAAAATACATCATTTTTGGTGATCTGTTTGCAACAAGAGTTACATGAATTCCATTGGAATTGCTGGGTAAAAATACGAGATGACTATGCCTGCTGGTTGAATTGTTATCTGATCGTCGTAGTATAAGTGTGGAACTTGGACCAGCTCATCATATCCACCAAAGATAAGTACTCCATCAATAGAAAACAATGCTATCCGTATTCGATGATGTTGATAGAAGTATTGAATAGACCGTTACTGGACTGGGAAGGATATACATAACTGTCCTTGAGGTCAAATTAACCATAAATTCCTTGTTATCGTCCACGCCTTATCGGTTATCGGCTTAGCATAATGAACCGACACCAACCGATGCACGTCATTCCTCGGCTCCCAATGCCATGTCTGAGATAGTAGTAGACATACAAAGCTTCTCAATTCCTCCCCATCATCACCAACCAACAACCACCAATTAACTGCCCAAAATGGCTCCCCGTCTCTCTCACCCCGCCGTAACGATCCGCCTCCTCCGCCGCTACTACTCTTCCACCACCGAACCTCTTATCCGAGTAACGAACCTCCCTGCTCCCAATACCGGCCACATTCGCATCCTTGAGCTCAACCGACCCTCGGCTCGAAATGCCATTTCTCAGGCTCTTCTAGCCAATCTCCGCACTGAAATCGATGCTGTGCATAATCAATATGGCCCCAATGGTGAAGAATTGCCACTGCAGAAGCGCTTTGGTGGTGCGGCGGGTGTAGATGAGAAGGGTCCTACGAGAGCTGTTGTGTTGGCTAGTGCTGTTGATACATCGTTCTGCGCTGGCGCAGATCTCAAGGAGCGCAGAGGAATGAGTCAGGGAGAGTGAGTACTTCTTTGATGAACGATCAATCAGCTACTAATCGCTATATAGAACTGCTGAGTTTCTCACAAATCTTCGCAATGCTCTCACATCTCTCTCCGATCTCCCTATCCCCACCATCTCAGCCATATCCTCCGTCGCACTCGGCGGCGGACTCGAGCTCGCTCTCTCTACCCACTTCCGCGTTCTCACCTCCAATGCCACAGTCGGACTCCCTGAGACCCGCCTAGGCATCATCCCTGGCGCCGGTGGTACCCACCGCCTGCCCGCTCTCATCGGACTCTCGCGCGCCCGCGATCTGATCCTCACTGGCCGCCGTGTCAGTGCTCCAGAGGCTTACTTCCTAGGTATTGCGGATCGCCTTGTTGAGATCGTACCTGAGGATGAGCGTGATGGCTCAGACGTTCTCGGTGAGGCCAGAAAGGCGGCTTTGAGTGAGGCCGTGAGACTGGCACAGGAGATCTGTGAGGGAGGACCCATTGGTGTAAGGGCCGCTCTTCAGGCGGTTGCCTGGGCAAGGGAAGAGGTTGAAAACAAGATGTATGAGCGCGTTGTCAATTCCGAGGATAGAAATGAGGCCCTGAAGGCATTTCAGGAGAAGAGGAAGCCTGTCTTCACTGGCCGATGAGCTATGTCAAACTTGAATAGGTACTCAATATATTTAGTTAATGTACAATCGTGGCCTATCTGACCAATATGGCTTGGTTTAAGACACTTCATGATTTAGCCCCTGAGAAATATATCGAATCAACTCATGTTTTCTATTTGTGCCTAATCAAATGGCGCGCAGTGCCGTGTCTACTATCCCGTCCTCCATCCACTTGATCCTATGGGTATGATGTCGCTCATGAACTGTAATTCCAAACTCCTGTTGCTTGCATTAAACTCATTGAATAAATCCATATTGTCAATTTCAGGCCTCGTCCTACTCGAAGTATCATTGCTCTGGATCCTTCATCTCTTTATCCTCCTGGGCTTCAAAGACCTTCCTTGCATTGGTTGCTTCGCTGATATAGTCGACCATCCCACGGAGTGTACGACTCTGCCTTTCTCCACTGCTAGGAACTGTTTGAGGTTCCTTCTCAATCACCGCGGTGGCAACGAGGCAAAGGGGGTCATCCGGAAATGTCCGCTTGAGTTCGTTGTATGCATCTTCACCTTCCAGAAGTTTGATTGTCAGAGTTTCTGATTTGGGGCTGTCCGGACTAATGGAAGGAAGTGGCCAAGCAGGTGTAACCTTTTGAGTGGTTTCGGTAGAGAAAGGGTCGGTAAAGAGAGGGGGCATGCAAGGGCTGCTATTAGGACTAATAGGAGATGGCGAATAAGAGAGCGACGGTTCAAGGTCTGGAAGGTGTTCTTCATTTGGAGGGGCAAGTTGCTCAAGTTTGCCAAAGTGTTTATTATTTCGCGAAGTTCGTTTCGTTCGAGGTTTTCGCACAAGTCCTTTGGATGGCCGATCATCCTTGAGAAGTTTCGCTCGTTTTGGTGGCGATACTGGAGCCTGAGGTTGGTTTTGTAAGTCAGGTGGGTTCGAATTCGGAAGGGTTGCGGACTGAGTTATTGCTGAAAATGCTGATCGCTTGACAACAATTTTGATTTTCGGAAGCGTCTTCCCTTCAGATTTCTAGTCACTCTTTTGCTCCGAGTATGAGGGCGGACGTTCCTGAGTGGACTCTGAGGCCTTGACCGGCTCGTCGTCGGTAACCATTGTATCCCCGTCGGCGTCCATGGTTTGGGATGGAGCATTCAAAACTGATGATGGTCTTCGGCGTCGAGGTACGTCAACGTATTTCTCCTTGTCTTCGTCGCGGACATAGCAAAGAAAGTACGGCTCGCCGCTAGTGCTCAAGGTAGTCAAAACTTCATTCGTGCTGTGATTGACCTCAACGTTGGAATCGTTGTATTTGCGCCAGACATCCTTTTCAAAGTCGTAGATCCATACCCAGTAGTGACCAGACATCAATTGGCCACGGTGACAGATGACCGCATGAAGCCGGTATGGATTTTTGTTCAATTGGGAGTGGTATTCCTCAACGGCCCCTTCCAACTCTCCAAGCTCAGTCTTCATCTTCTCCCGAATTGCGGTCTCGGTATCACTGATGTTTTGTGGTGTGGGGGGCAGATCAGCTGCAGGTGCTGAGTTGCTAGCAGGCCGGCCAATCAAAAGATAATCATCATCAACCGTACCATCAAAGTCCCAGGTTTCTTCCACAACTTCCATGTCATCTGCCATTTCGCTGTCTTCTGTTTCAGCGGTAATAGTGTCATTAGCCTGTTTCTCTTGCCCAAAACTCTCTAGAAAAGGCCCAGTCGGGATGGTGGTCTCTACTGCAGCCTTGGAGGTTTTGATATCAGAGATGCGGCTGACAGTCGCCCAGCTTTTGACTCTATCTTTAAACGTCTGTGATTCGTGAGGAGCATCCATATATCGGTCGAGGTACAGTGTCTCAGGGATTTCTACCGGGTTGCCATTCTTGCTACCCATAGACTGCGAGCGCTGAATCAGAACGTGCAAGACAGGGGGCAGTGTCTTGATGGCTGTGTAGCGTGAAAGTTTGCTTTCTTCAATGATCTGCTGGTCGAAATTTCGGCCAAGCGCATCATACAGGGAGCATGTTCCTTGGGGAGCGGGGAACGCCGTGATGGACCGATCAAAGCTAACTTCCTTTTGGTAGGTTGCGTCGTCAAATTTCTTGGTGTAATTGATAGTTGTAACGAAGAAAGTTTCCATGATCTTTTCCAGCTGAATCCCGGTTGACTCGTCGATAGCTGATGGGCGGATGGCGGCTTGCAGACGATTGAGGATACTGCCCATTACTTCCTCTACATCCTGCTGGTCGGTGCCAGAAGATCTCTTTTGGTGCTCCAGAGCTGTCAACACCTTCTGGTCTACCATCTGGGACTCCCCAGCATCCGTCATCTTCACATCGGTAGCCTCGGTCTCTTGAGGTGCGTCATTTTCCCCTCGTTCAGCAGTCTTCGTAGGCTTATCACTTGCTCGAGTGATTTCAACGACGTCCTCGTCCTGTCCAACCTCCATCACAGTATCAATGACCTGATCTTCAGTGGTTGTGTGGGAAGTCTCAACTTTCTCATAGGAACGGTCAGAATCTTCTTCGACAAGTGTCTGAGAGCTGACGGTACTAGCTGTGTCAATTGGGTCACGGCCATTGTTGACAGTTGTGGTCATCTCCACATCATCTAAGTCCTTTTCTGGGGGCCCAGGTGGTGGTCGAGTAGGAAGCGGCGGAGGCGGCTTAGACCCAGTAGTCGCTTCAGCAGAGCTCTTGCTGTCATTGAGGAGAGTGTGAGTGGATAAGAGAACAGCATTAGCCAGTCTCTGCGAGGGGCGCGTTGCCACCCTATCCGAGGTTTCAAGGTTCTTGAATAACTCTGAAAGCTCTTGTGCAACTTTGCTTAGTTAGCCAGGAATCAACCAGATAGAAGGATTTATTTAGGTAAAAGCTTACAAGCTTGGGCGACGACAGCCTCACCACGATCCATCTGCATCTTGTTACCGCCAAGTAGTCGCTCTTTGATCTTCTCATCAGTCAAGTCTAATTTGAAGTTGTCGTAGTTGACAACGATATCTCGGACTGGTTTAACCGTAAATAGATACTGTAAAAGACTGTTGAGGTAGCAAGTATTTCCGATGTTCTCTAGTCCAACAGGAAGATCAAAATCAGCAGCTTGTGCCGAGACTCCCAGAGCGGTGCTTCCATTGGAAGTCGCAATACCATGCGTTTGTCGCAATTGGGCAACTAAGCTCTTGAGGTCCGTAGAATTCGTGTGCTCAGCGATCTTCTCCATAGCGTCCAAGTAAGTTGTTTTAGCGTCCTTGTCGCTGGCGTTTTGGATCTATTCGCTGGTGAGACTCATCTTCTGGGCTCAACAATAGAGCCAAGGGGAACATATCACTGACCTTCTCCTTTACGCTGTCCAAAGTCTCATGATCAAAGCCACTCGCGTCACTCAAACCAAGAATCTCCTTCGCTGTAGGCAAAGAAAATCCTGTCTCGTATTCCATCATCAATTGTTCCTTATAGCTATCGTTGGTTGCTGCTTGCGAGATTAACACCAACATTTCGCGTGCGGTGTTGGCAATGTTAGGTTCACACGAGACCTTCTGTCGGAATGCCTGAACTATCGACTGTGCGTTGTAGTTGTTTGGAGGTTTCAGGCCGAAGTATTTCAAGGCTTCGGCTGTTAAATCACTACTGTCGCTGGCGGTTTGGGTTTGAGCCTGGGCCTGGCTCTCAAAAAGGGATGATTGCATGAGGGCGAAGTCACTAAGGTCCTGATCGTTCAAATCATTGGCGATGCCCATGAGAGCTTCGATTAGTTCTTTACGCTTAGTAGGTATCAGCTCCCACTGTCTCTTGTAAGCATTGGCAACAATCTCCTTGGATTGATTTGGTAGGACGCCCATGATCTCGTAACGTTCTATGTTTACCAAGACAGAATCGACGTTTGAGACTTCCATACAGCCCAAATCGGCGTGAAGACTGGGAGTACAAAGCTCAGCAGGCTGGCCGCCTTTGTGGATGATACACTGAACTTCAGCTCTCACATCTTCGATATATGCTCGATATGTGCCTATCTGGGTAGTCCCAGAAGGGTTGTCCGGACGAGGAGGAATCGGTGGTGTGAAGGATCCTCCATCAATCCCGTCTTCCATTATATCAGTTTCTTCCTCAAATTCGAGTTCTCTGAATATTTCAAAGCATCGAGGACCGAAGAGAACAAAAAATCTCTTATTCCTTTTTGAAATGCTTCTGGCGTTCTCTTGTGAAGTGGCCTCTAGAAGATTTTTGAGATATGTGTTCAAGTTTAGGGGAGCTTGCACTGCCCAGTCATCGGTTGCTGCTGCGTATCGCTCCGGATCCTGTTCCTTGGCAGCGCGCACGCTCTTACGGATGGCATCTTGATCGAGCAACAGATCAATCCACCAGCGGGACATGCGAGGCTCCGAGATTTCAAGATTCACTGAGAATGTGCATGGGCCGGCTGAGCAAGCGAAGGGCTCGCAAGCAACCAGAGGGTAGTACTTGGACTTCTGCTTGCCAGTCTCTGAACCAGCCCAAGTAAGATGATGCCAGGGGAATCGCGCATCACTCAAAGGCCACTCTGCCTGAGAATGGTTGCATAAATGCTTGGCGTGTTCCTCTTTCCATGACATTTTGAAGACAAAATGAAAATGGCAATCAAGACAGACCGAAGACAATATCCGCGTTGAGGTGGTTGAGTAGCTCTGGTTACCATTTATCACAAGTCGATGGGGGTGCTGCCATGGAAAGGGGGCGTTTAATTCCGCTTCTTGTGCTTTTTCGAAGACTTTGCATACGGTGAAGTTGTTGTTCAGAAGCTCGTATATCCATCTCGAGGGATGGCATCCTGATTGAGAGATTGCATTTAGCCAACCAGGTTTATTCTCTGAGGAGTTGTCAACATACCTTCCCAGCCACCCGAAGACCTGAATTCGGCTTGGGGCGGTAATCTGGATTTAAGTGGTGTTGAATTGTATACGACGGGTATTCCACTTGTGCCGGGCAGAAACCCATAGTTGGTATCCAGGTCCTGTCCGGATCTCAAATCGTATCGGTTCGCCATGAGGGGCTGCTTAGGTGCTTCCTTTATGTTTATCAGACAGTTCGTTCAAAAGAATTGCCCGTAGATTTGTTGAAGATATGAGGCCAGAGGTGATATCTATCGTACGTTGAAAAAGGACGTGCTTTGAATTCTAGTTTGCGTATTGCGGGGTGGCACTCGTTGAACTAATTGCAGCCAATCCGTGGGTATCACTGTCTTGTGCAACGTGATGATGTGGCCTGTAAGCTATGCGAATTGCTTCTATGTGGATATCTCGATTTCGTTTGCGCGGAACTCGATCTGTCGGTCAAAAGAAACGACCAAGGCGTGATTGAGGTCTGAGCTGAAGCTGTATGAAGATGATGAAATCGAGCGGGCCTCTCGAACTCGGCGCTTATTCGATCATAATTTCGGAAATGGAAACTTGTGGTCAAGAACAGCAGAATGATACACGACAATAAAATGGCTGCTGGGGAAAATAATTTGGATGCCTGGGAGAAGTTGACGACGCTCGTGATGATGGCAACGTAGACAATTGAGGTCAACGACGTAGCTGACGCAGTCTTTTGGCCTCCATGGGCGATAGGCGAGCGGGAAGTGCTGAGTCAGCACTTTAACTGGGCAGGAAGCGCGCCAACACCAAGCTCAACGACGTTACACATCAATAACTCTATCAGGTTCTTTTTCTTTCTTCTCTACCTAGGCCTTTACGTATTATTACATAGGTACCTAGGTAGGTAGGTAGGGACAGCCGGTTACCTGTTCAGCTTTGCTTCTTCAAACAAGGGCATTCTTCCTCTTATGCCGTGTGACACTTAAACGGGAATAATCCGCCAATTATTCAAGGCAAATAGCGGGATTGTACGCCTCTCGTCAGAGGCGCCATAGCAGGTGCCCAGACTGGTATATACAGTATATCTTGCCCCTAACACGTGTTTGGTCTGAAGCCGTGTCAATCAAGTATGCTTTTCTTATTGTTCGCCGAAAGCTTTTGATACAGCTAATTTCTGACGCGTCCTGCGTTCATAAGCATTCATTGACAGTTTGGCCTCGTTTTACGCCGCATCCAAGACGCACGGCTAGATGTTGTTTCAACCTTCGCGAAAGCCTCGTTTGCAATCACTCGACACAAATTGTATTTTGTTAATAGCCTAGTAAGGAAATATCCTTATCCACCGTGGTCGTACGTACCTAGATAGTAGGGTACCTTGAATCGCAACTGTGTCTGGGCTTGAGTGCATCTAGAAAACTTCAAAGCGGAAAACGCCGTATTCTGTGCCTGACGGTCACACTCTGAATAAATTTAGTTGTTACATTTCCCCGCGCACGCTCCTAAAGTGTTCCTTAGCTGAAAATACAGTGGCAACTCATTGCCTGCTTACATGTAGTATATAGGTCAGTTGTGTCACTAGACAATAAAGGACAAATACATACCTTGTGTATGGTCTCACCTGTCACTGAAGGCCAAGTAGCCCAGTGAAGATCATGCAAGTATCCCATTTTTATACAAAAGATTAGAATTAGATTTATTATCTTGGAGTGAAGTTACTCGGAGGCTTTGAGCTATCAAAAGCAATCCTTCATTTCTATCTGTATAGGCGGTGGTCCATATGACGGCTAGGACAAATATCTAGGGACCTGGCCTGGATCATATCATCACATGATTCATCACCGAAGATTTTGAAATTTTTGGGTTTGTATTATGTACATTCAGTTTAAAAATAGGACAGTATCACTCGTTGGCGATCAACTTCTGCCACAACGTCCAGCAGAGATATCACCAACAACTTGAGCACAGGCGCCCAATCGGAAAACACGCTGCCCCTGCAGATCATCCCTCATTTCCCGTGTCAGGGCAAAGGCGCCACCCGGCACTAAACAGAGGGAAAAGCTCAGCGTTTGGGCAGTTAGCGCCCCGTCCAATCGTGGCTATCAATTAGCCGCCGTTGGATTCTTCAAGCCCCATATTAATGGAGATTTCCCTCACGTACTAACATCATGCATTAGTGCGGTTGACCTTGTTAACTTTGAAATAAATCGCCTCTGAGACTGATGTCGGTCCTTTTTTGAACCTCTCGTGATCTCGTCAGTATGCACGAGTGGTCACGAATTTTGGCCTATTTTAGTGCACTTGTACTGCCACCGTGCTGAGTTGTCCCAACATATGGTGCGGCAGCGAGCCAGGATGAACCCTCCCAGGATAGAGCGCGGAACCCAAGGTCTTGGACTATTCAGAAGGCGCGGCATTGGTCGACTTCAGTTCGGCGCTTAATCCAGGCTGATTTTGCAGCGTTAGGTTGTATTGATATCCTTGATGGCCCAGTTATTCTTGTTTCGTGATAATGAACCATTGACCAACATGCATATTCCTCTTGCCTTAACAAATCTTCTACTATTTTACTAATGAATATGTTTACTCAATGACTTGAGAACTGTTGGTTCTAACCACTTGCTTGATATGGAAGGTTCATATGTTCATCAGTTGCAGCGATGAGACGATAGTCTTAATGCGGCTGTCGCCCGGCACTTGAACCTCGATACTTCTC
Organism: Fusarium concolor; assembly: GCA_013184415.1. Taxonomy (NCBI): domain Eukaryota; kingdom Fungi; phylum Ascomycota; class Sordariomycetes; order Hypocreales; family Nectriaceae; genus Fusarium; species Fusarium concolor. The sequence goes on from JABCJY010000068.1 coordinate 23,757, forward strand.
TTTCTTTCTCGTTTCATTTGTGTTGTCGCGGGTGGCTGGCCGCTCTTTTCTTCTCCATATATATTAATAATGTCTAGTTGGGAGAGAGCAGCCCTAAGGCTACAGAGCAATGTGGCCGCCGACTCAACACCAAGCTCCATCCACAAGAGTCTACCACCACTGCCTAAGAGGAGTGCCAAGGCTAGGACGACTACGGGTGTGAAGGAAGTCTCTGCCGACGATGAATCTTCTAAGACAAAAGGATGGAAACCGCTTTCGCTTTCGGCGCCGATATTGCTCGCTGTAATCGCCCTCACGATTCTTCTCGCCATCGCCATTGAGACATTGGCACAACGTAGTGCTGCTCAAGGCGGCCTTGCACTGTCGCCAACTCTTGACGATATGCCCACATACGCAAAGCTCAGTTATCTTTACATGCCGACTATCATTGCCGTTTTGTATAGCATGGTATGGAGTTGGATAGATCTGGATGTTAAGAGGATGCAACCTTGGTTCGAACTTTCGGGTAATACTGGTGCAATTGGGAAACATTCACTATTCCTTGACTACCAATACGATTTTGTTGCTCTGGTTCCTTTCAAAGCAGCAAAGAGAAAACATTGGCCAGTCTTCTTCGGTGGAACTGCCATGGTCATAGTCTTTTGGGCACTGACTCCCCTACAGAGTGCTTTATTAGGCGCAAATATCATCAAGCAGACCGACGCTACCACTATCGAAATCAGATCACAGCTAGCTCCAGTCTCTAAGCACAAGAGTATTCTTGATCCTGAATTCTTGAACACGGGGTATGCGGTGGGTTGGTTGGGCCAGCCTTTTCCTGCGTTTACCACTTCAAAATATGCTCTCCTGCCTTTTTATACGCAGAACAACACAGCACCACCCAAGGTCGAGTCAAACATCACGGCTGTTACTACAAAACTGTCGACCGAACTGAATTGCTGGCCAGCTGAAAAGTACCCGGACGGGCCCAAGGAGAAATTATCATTCTTCTTTCTCAATGGACAAGGGTGTAAAACTTCGGTCAACTTCGCTTCTACACCAAACCGCATGAGCATGCTCTATATTGGCTATTACACTAGTCCTTATTCTGACTACTGCTTGGGTAACCCCAATTGTCCTAGAACACCTAATTCAACACACCAGTTCCTCGCAGTCTGGTCCAAGACTTTCCCGGTTCCTGGCGAAAAAGTTCCTGGCATCAACACCACAGCTCTTTTTTGCCAGACCCAGTACTACCAACAACAGGTTCTCGTGAGGATAAAATCTTCCGATCTCCAACCAGACGACGACTTTGTGCAGCCTATATCACCCAGAAAGATCTTAACTGAAGATGAATTCAATTCTACTGCATTCGAGTTCATGCTTGCGAACGGGATGCCCGAAACGCCAATCAATAAGGATTTCCCGTTCAATAGTGTTGTCGAACAGCATCAAAGGCTAAATTATACCAATTTCTCTTTACCGGTCTCAAATATGGTCGGCTTCGCGTTGGCTGGAAAAGATCGACCATCTGAAGAGTATTCGGATCCAAAACTACTGCAAGAAGTGTACAATAACGCTCACCAATACTTGTTTTCCCTTGCTATAAACAAGCTATTACAGAACGAAACAAACTTTGCGAACCGAACGGCGATTACAGAGTACCATCTTTCGGGGGTTGTGGTCAGTAGGTCTTTTGCAACTGCAGTTGATTGCTTGTTGGGACTTGTTGCAGCTTTTGCAGCTGTTGTACTGTATTTTTGTCAACAGGCTCCAAGCAACCTATCGGTCAATCCATCATCAATCTCCAGATACATGGATCTTTTCCGGAACAGTCCCGATTCTTTGTGCTCTTTCGTTACCAAGGACAACGCAGATGACGAGTCGCTACTCAAAGCCTACCAAGACGACACCTTCAAACTGCACAACGGCAACAATCAAAGTTTCTCAACATTGGAAATGGAACAAGTGACGAAGGGAGAATCTGAAGCGAGCGATCAAGGAAAAGCACCCCAGAAGGGTTACTACGAACCTATTAAGCCACTGATTCTCAGAAGATGGAGCGGCCTCCTTTTCGTCATAATTCTTATCGGCGCCATGGTTTTTCTTTCTTATTTGAAGGAACAAGAAAGACGATTAAACGGTTTGTGTCACTTGCGGTAATAAATGCGGTATTAAATACTTCTTGCTAACATATTCAGGCCTTCATCGTCCATCGGAGAACTTCGAAGTCCTCCAAATTCTGGAGAACTACATCCCGACTATCTTTGCGACCTTGATCGAACCTATCTGGGTTCTTTTGAATCGTCTCCTTTGCGTTTTGCAGCCTTTCAAGGACCTCTGGGAAGGAAAGGCGAAAAGCTCGCATTCTCTCGACGCCACTTATACATCGATCCCACCTCAACTTGTTTTATGGAGGGCTGCCAAATCAAAACATTTCGTTCTCGTTTTGGTCTGCATGATGGCTTTGTTGGCTAACCTCCTTGCGGTCGGCCTCGGTTCCCTCTTCAACGAAGAGCCCATAATTGCGGCCTATCCCCAGGAAGTCGTCCCGTTATTTGCACCCAAATTCGACAACCATTCAGCCTTCACGTTTGATTCCGATCTTAGTAAGAACATTATCACATCAGGCCAGTACAAGGACCATATGTATGTTGCACTTGCGAACATGTCTTCAGGTACCAAGTTGCCAGCATGGGTGTCCACAGAATACTTTTTCCAACCTTATCAGCTTGACGGTTTTGCAGAGAGGTACAATCTGATTACTCAAGGTTTTGGTGTCAAGGCAAACTGCACCCCCATCGCTCCATTCGAAGTTCCTGTCTTTAAAAATGAACCGCAACCGGTCATATCAGCAGATGGAAAGTATTGCACCAAATCGAGTACCCTTCAACATGCTGGGTTTCAAATGAGAGAAAAGGCGCTTTATGGCTCGCATGGAATGTCATCCATTGAATATGGCGACTTCGCAACTGCAGCATACAGCCATGGTCCTTGTAAAAGGGCCTTGACGTTTGGTTGGGCCCGTAACAAGCATCCAGAGAAAACCAACGACACATTCGAAGCAAGTTTCCTCATGTGCCATCCGATCTTCCAAACCGCCAAGTTCAACGTCACGGTGGATTCTGATGGATACATACTATCATACAACAAGACTAGTGATCTTACCACAACTCTAGACTATCCGGATTCGAAAGTGCATACCGACCTCGTGTTCGACGTTTACGACCGCTGGTGGAACATGATGATATTCAATTGGCATAACGATACGGTCATACAGGATTGGATGAATTATTTCATCATGTTGGAGAAAAATGGGTCGCGAGCAGCCATCGACCCTGATATGCCCATTCCAGATCCAGTCTCACTCTTGCCTCTTGTCGAAGACATTTACTCCCGAGTTTTCGCGATCATCCTCCGTCTAAACGAACAAATTTTCGACCACAGCGACACCAGCAACACGATCACCGTGACCCGATATATCAAAGAAACGAGAATATTTATGGAAGACGCTTCATTTATCATCACAATGACGGTCCTAGCACTGAACGCTGTCGTCGCGTCTATCTTCTATATTCGATCTGTCGCATTTGTGCTCCCCCGTATGCCAACTACTATCGGTTCAATTCTGGCTTATGTGGCACCAAGCAGGCTCATCAATTACGAAAATCACCGTTTACCCGGTCAAAATGACCGAACCTTCAGTTTTGGAAGATACCTGGGTGTTGATGGGAATATATATTTGGGAATTGAGCTAGATCCTCATGTTGTGCGAATTGACCCAACATCGTTGAGAGGGAAGAGACACTTTTATGAGCGAATATGGACTCGAATGAGGAGCCGTGACGATAAATACACAAGCGTTAGATCTGGGACATGGCTGTAAGATTGGTGTTTTATCTAAAAGGAATTAATAGCATTTTATGAATAATTATATTGCGAATTGGATTACCAGGTACTCTATTCCACCTTTTTATTTGACATGTCCAAATGCCGTGTTTTTTGTGATCTTGTAGTTAGCTTGATTTGACAGATACCATAAGTATGTATTTACAGTCTTAACTTACCAATACGTAAGATTCGTTTACTGAATGAGCAGACCAGTGTCCATATTATCCATAATTAAATCCATGGTGATAGGTAGGCTTGGTATAAAAGAGTTGATTTGAAGTTTGAAATCTAATGAGAAAAATGTGAAGAGCACGGAGCTCAAATGTGTAGCCCAAATACATAATAAAAGTATGTCCAGTCAAATATCAAGTGTAACGTCAAGTCCATCATTCCCTAACCCTATTGCCTTGTCAAGACCTCCATCTCTTCTTATGCGCGGATGCGCAGGGCACGTCGCATGAACTTGGTGCCTCGCTTCACATTCATAGCGATATCTGCCGCCTGTCCAGGGGTGCAAGAGACGCCGGAGGAAAGCTGCTGAGCTGCAGTCCAAGCTCCGCTGGCGCAGCGCTGGAAGGTCGAGCCCCCAATACAGTTCCATTCACCCTCGTTTGTGCAGGCAGTTCCAGCAGCAAAGCCACCGCTACCAGAGCCAGAGTCGCCACCCTTGTTACCCTCGCCAGAGCCAGAGCCAGAGCCAGAACCGTCCTTGGGGGTTTCGGGTGCAGCGGGTGCTTGAGTAGCAGTAGGCTGAGTAGGCTGAGTAGGCTGAGGAGCAGCAGGCTGGGTGATGAAAGCGCCGCCACCGCCGGGAAGGGAAGGGGCGCCGTTGGAGCCATCACCTGAACCGGAGCCGGAGCCATTGCCAGCACCAGGAGCGGGAGTGGTGGCAGGTTGAGTGGGCTGGGCACCATTGTTGGAGGTGGGAGCAGCAGCGGGAGAAGAAGGTTGGGGGTTGTCTCCGCCAGAGCCACCATCAGAGCCACCGCTGGAACCGCCGCCAGACCCGGGCTTCTGGCATCCAGAGTCATTTGCAGGGTCAGGACCGGAAAGCTTAGACTTGAGCCGGGACACATCTTTACCGGGGTTGGGGAACTGAAGATCGGTGTCGGGGAGAGTCGCACACTTGTTGCCGATGTTAGCAACAAACATGTCGGGAAGACCACTGAGGAAGTCCTTAGAACCACCACTACCCTCAATCTTGACAGCGGCACAGTTCATGTACATCTCACGGTTGCCAACGTGGTTGAACCAGGTCCAGGCAAGAGTGTAGTCGCCGGCAGCCAATTCCTTAGGGATGGTGAAATCATACTTGTCAGGGTTCGGGGCATCAGCGTTATCACCCAGGTTTCCAGTTGCGGTCCTGGAGGGGCAACCTCCCTCAATGGACTTGATGACCTTCCAGACGGAATCCTTGGTAGGGTTCTTGTCAGTGGTGAGAGAAATCTGGCATGAACCTCCACCATGAACAGCTTGGCCAGTGAAAGAGAGTTGCTGTGTACTGCCTTGCTTGTAGACGTTGTCGCTCGATCCATCGTTGCTTAGACCCTTGCAGGGGAAATCAGAGCCGCTTGCGTCCAGAGGAGCGTTGGAGGGGTTGCCATAGGGCTTGGGGTTGGACATGACCATATGAGCACTGCCAAGGGAAGCCAGGCTGGCATAAAGGAAAGCCTTCGCGAACATTTTGAATGAAGGGGTAAATCTAAACGTTCCAGACGATAGATTTGATATTCAGCTTTGTGAGATCGTCTTCAAGACAAGAATCGAGTGATATGGGTATAGGACTGAAAGTCGTAGCTCGATTTGATATGTGAAGGGCCGAATTGCACCAGGCAATATGTGAATGTCGTCGAGACAGAAGAAAGGACTAGCCTTTAGAAAGAAAGAAGAAGGAATGGAAATGTCGTTGAGACAATCTCACTTTGAAGGACTGACTGGAGACTTTTGAAGCCGATGGTGAAGAAAGATGGTAACACGGGGGAGGAAGCAGCGTCTTATATGGACTTGAGTCCGCTCAATGGACTGGCCACCATCGTCCTGAGAACAGACATGGAGCAAGGGGAAACCGCGAGCAGGAGAAACACCTGCGAACGGACGCGGCTGCATACGACTCAGAGGCGATCGTAGTGGACCTGATCTCCGTATAGCCAGGGAAGCGTTAACTTCTAGGAAACGGGCATAGCCACTTAGGTTTCTTCAATGCCATTGCTGAGCTTCGTTTCGAAGCAAGCCAGAGGGGTTAGGGCCAGACGACCAAGAGATGATTTGCAGCAAGCGATCCATGATAGGCTGACGACAATGTTTCAAGACTCATCTGGTCACCAAACGAAAGTGTGAGTGGACTGGACCCATGCATACCCCAGAAGAAAAGCGAGGTCGAAGCCCCTGACTAGCGATTCAAGTGTTTGCAGGGGACTTGTCATGCCTGAAAGAGAGAATCTGAATGGGAGGCGAGAATCGGCCTATTGACGTCTCCCTTGTTCAGCTACAAGACCCTTGTGTCGTTTGTTCAAGCGCCTTCTCTAGGAATGATGAGCCACAGTCCACTCAACAACATGACTTGTAAACCGGTTTAATGCCGTCAGCTTAGCGTAGGCCGCCCATTCATGCTCCGGAGTGGCGAGGGGACCTTAGTCGGTGAAGTGATGACTGAGAAAAGAATCTGTGGTCGGGGTGCAGGGGGCTCCAGTTGTGCGACCGCCAATCAGACCCTGTCGAACCAAGTGCTCGGGAAAGACGATGGCTAGAATGGGGACTTTGAATAACCCTGCTTTCAACGTCATGCGACAGGGCACAGCAGAGCCAGCATCGGTCTACAACGTGTTTTGCCATTTTGCTCCTGAGAAATCCTCCTTGATTTCACATGTATGGCAATTCAAGGAGGATTCGCAGAATATCTTTGGCATCCCAGATCGTTTGCTTCAGTGATCGGAGCTCATTGTCGAGCTAATGCATTGTTTAGACACCCATGTTATCCCTGCAGTGGAAGTCCGACGTGCTGGGCCAGCCATGACGAGAACCAGCCTTTGATAGCGGGGTCCTGATGCCAATCAGGGGGGGATGACAGGGATATGCGGCTGAGCGACAGGGGTGTGACCACGCGATCGTGTTGAACGGGATTAGTGGCTTGAATGTCCAGAACCAGTCGGCTGATGCATTCTTGCCAAGACTAGAACAATCATCGATAGTGAGACGAGACGGCCACAGAGATGAATTTCGCAAAGATTTCATGCTGTACATCGAAATACCACTAGATGCAAGTTCGCAACTGTGATGAGTATCTAGCAGGCCTTGACCCTGCAGCTTAGTGTGACTTAGGACTATCGGTCCAGTCTGCCAGATGGGGCATCTGCCATTACAGGCTGGGCATTCTGGAGGCCTGCCATCTTGAGTAATCCCCTGAACGATCGCCTTCGAGTCAGGGGTGCAGGCGTAGATCTTGAGCAGGGCGAAAATCTTTCACGAGTGGTCGAAAAGACCTCACTGGATGTCTCCTGATACTCCTCCCTCTTTAGGCCGTTTCTCCGTGTGACGAACTAGGACGGCAGGGGACCATCCTTTGGGCTTGCGGAGAGGTATTCGTTTTTATCCTCCATCGTGAAACTGTGCCTGTTTCATAAGTTGCTTTCATATAATAGTACAATGGGTTTTTGTGACGAGCCAATCACAAAGGGAAGGTATCATGCAAGAGGTGTCAGCGCCTTGCATGTGTCTGTGATAAAGGCCTCATTTTGATATTTTTCTGCAGGCGGTATCATGATGTTTCGCGTCTTGGTGTTTTGGTGTTTGGGTGGGGTTGACCGTTGCGTGTTGGTTGGAAAGCCGGAAATATGGTAGCGCCCGAAGGGAACCGAAGTTTCTTCCTACCTCCCGACGTGGCAGGCTGAGTGGCCGGCTACAGTGATTGATAGGCCTGATAGATCTTGTTAGCGTCGGGTCTATCGATAGTGGCTTGTTTGTGCCTAGATCTTCTTGAGACCAAGGTAAGATGACGCTTGCGTTTGCGAGGATACACTTGAAGACATCCGAAACCAGAAATGTCATGTTTTGTGTCTCTATTGGACATCGCAAGGCGCATCATGAGATCCAATGGCCGTGTTCCTTTGACGCCAGATGCAGCTCTCTTAGGGCTGTCAGCACGACATCAGATAGCTGGAAATAGCTTTGTTATCGTTTCTGGACTGTGGCCTCACTGTCACCAATCGTGAATCGTGCATAGTCGCCGAAATGGCTTCATTGACAGCTATCCAGGTCAGGTTGGCATCTTCAGCTACTGTCATTTATTCTTGTGACTACTTGTACCTGCAGCCCAACCAACAGACCTGAAGAAATCTAGGGGTAGTATCGGACGAAACACGGCGATTTTCTCGTCGTATTTTCCAAGGTCAAGGGTCGTAGTAAGGGTCACAGAGTTCAGATGATCCCGAGCTTGGACTCGACGTCTGCGGTTACAATTCAGCATGAAAAGCACCGCCCACAATTCTCCATCAAATATCCGCGCGAGAGGCCAATTGACCGCTGTCGATCTTAGTAGTCTCTCTGTTAAGTTCAAACATAACGAGCAGGGCCGGGTATAACAGCCACGTAACCCGGTGGCGTGAAACCATCTATCACTTGGAAGGATTCCACCTGTAACTCATGACCCAAGCTTGACATTCGAGAGAACTCCCGCGAATTTGCTGCCACATTTCACATAGATTAGGACACAAGGTAGAGCCTCATTCAATTACCTACTCCGTCGATGATTCGCATTCCAGCTTGCACAGAAGAGGAAGCTTCACATCAGTTTGTCACTTGAAGGATTCACCACAATGTTTCGTCAACAGGTTGACCCAATGCATCCAACCTTATACAATCACTTCTTAAATGCAGGAAAAATGTACTAAACTTGGGAAAGCCCTGACACTCTAGTTGTCATCCTTCGTCACTTTCAGGGCCCAGATTGTTTTGCAACATCCAACCCGGTGTGTAGGAATTCAACTTACAACAATGGCCTGTTGCCCACAGCCGACTGCGTGGGGCGGGCTTAATCGCTGGTGAAATTCAAGTCCCGAGACTGTCAGGACAACGCGAAAGTTAGAGCTATATTTTTGTATTGCTTCATGATGCGTCGTCTTTTCTTGGCGGAATCGGGCGCTTGCGAGAGTTAAGGAGATGATGATTTGTCTATTGATGCCCATAGGGCTGTCTGATCTATGAGACACGTCCCACTGTCAACTGGTCTATTGGTACCGATGGCTCTATACTCCTTCACCGCCATCGACAATAAAAATATATCATTCTGCAGCCAAACAAGCGACCGAATACTGATACTCGGAAAGCGCTTACAGAAACAGGCGTCTATTTCCAGTCGGCGTCAGCAGCTTACTCGGTGATATCTGCATCCACGTCATCAATATGAGTACCTGAGCATGACCGAATAAACTTACCTTGACCAAAACCCAAACCACCTCGAGTCCAGTTCTTCATCTTGGACTTTCGGAATTCCTCAAAGTCCCACTCCCGCTTCTCCAGGTGATTGGGCTCATTGAAAACGTAGACAAATGTCTCCTTGATTACGTCCTTGGCGGGGGCACTTCCGTCTTGGTTGAGCACCTTTATATTCACCTTTTCCTTGAAGTACTCAGACCCCTCGAACATGTCGAGCTTGTCCATGTTGGCGTCAGTCAGCCCAGTGGCGTAAATTCCGCGGACAGTATGTCCCTTCTCTGCAATGACGGCAGGGTAATCGGCGAACTGAACTCTGTGACGACAGTAGCCATCGAGGATGGCAGGTGTGAATGTGTGCATGTCCTTTATGGCCTTGGGAGGATCGCGGTCGCCGTAGCAAACGGTGAAAAAGACCTCGGGGGCCATCTAACATCAGGTCAGGGCCTGAATGGCGTGCTGAGAACTATGAGTAAACCTACCAAGGTGCCTGTCATGAACATTAGTCGATATAATTCGTAGAATCTAGATATGTATTACTCACCATAGAAGAAAGCAGTGTAGTCCCCGCTCATCTTGTCGGAGTTGAATTGGAAATAAGGTTATCGCGACTTTTGAGTTGATGTGTGTATAGTTGGGATGACACCACAATAGCTTGTATATTGCGAAAATGTAGTGCAGATTATTTGCAAGAGAGAACTTGAACCTCCTGAAGGACGATAGAGTCGAATTTATAGTTTGCAGGTGAAGGCAGATTTATTCCTTAAACAAAGGCCTTTATCAGTTGATTTGATGGTTTGTTTGATAGTGAATCACCGCGCTGCTACCCTATTCCTGACGGGAAACTATCAAGCGGACCGCAATCAGCGGGGCATCAACATGCATAGCGAGTCCCCATTTCTGCGTATTTGCTTTATAAACATTGTATACTTACGTACCATGCGCAAATTGTCTGGGTTTGTCAAACAACAGACAGACTGGTTATTTTATGGATTATGTACCACACCAAACCGATTTTACAAACTACTAAACATATATATCTGCTTGTTTCAAACACCTAGGTCCGGTAGTCGTTGGGCAAGCACAGATAAGATACATGATAAGATATGGTAGTGTTCTTAACTTAAGGTAGTAAGTAGGTTAGTGGCTTTCAACCTGGAAACCGCTAGATCAAACATGATTGGCGGCTCGGAAGACGCTAATGCCGGTCAAACATTGATACGGCGTTAGCGTCAGAGGAATTGGCGGCTGCACCCCCCAGCATAGTCGTTCTTGTAATTTTCAACGCGACAGCCTTCACGTCAAATCAACTTCCAAGCTTGCCTTGCAACACTCGACGCCTTAATACGCCCACTGACCGCGAACCACCGCGAACCTTCGATATCACTTCGTCAACCTCGCGCCTCAGAAACCTTCGAGCAGACTGAACGATTTTTCACGATTGCTTTCTTTGATTCGCTTTTTAACGACACGGTAGCGATTGCGACTCGATAACTCAATCCCATTCCCCAACTATAAAGGGCCGCCGAGTATCGACTCTTTTGCGGATGGCTTGTCGCCGATAATGCAGCCATGTCGGGCACCACTATAGACGATGTCGTTAAGCGACTCAGCGCAGCTGATATTGGTACGGTTTCCTTCAAACTTATGCAACCCCACTAGAGCTACTGTCGCATGCTCTATATCTTCATCATGGTTACTAACACACTTGGACTGCAGATGTTAGACTCAAGTTGGAAGCCGCAACTACGTTGCGAGACAGCTTAGATCACTATACCAGTGGTCAGATATATCCGCCATTCCTAAAGCGATTAATGCCCATTTTCTTCAACATCCTACGCGGACCATGTATTTTTCAGAGCAGCTCACCCGAGCAGGTCAGTTTTGAATTCAAGTCTTGAGAGAAGGATATACTACTAATTCTCACTAGAAACTTCGAATGGCCATACTCGAAGTCATTCACCGATTACCTACCCAGCCTGCTCCTCCCGAACCATTTGAACCCCATGCCGAAGAGACCGTCGACCTGTTGATGCAGCTGGTACGAACAGACAATGAAGAGAACGCGACAATATGTGTGAAAATAATATCGGATATTATGCGCCACCAACACAAGGTGTTGCAGGGTAAGGTGCAACTCTTCCTTACGCTCATTCAAGAGCTCTTCGAACAAATGGAAAAGGTTGTCCGAGAACAGCTTGATAATGCACCCCATAATGCGCCATCACAACCCGGCGCACCCTCAACCCCTGGCAACTCGCAGGCGAATTTCCAGTCCCCACGGCCTGGCTCACCAGTCGCTTCCGTCAATGATCTTGGGGCCGATCCTCAGCAACAGAACCGCCCTCTATTGAAGGGCATGCAATCTTTCAAGGTTCTTTCTGAGTGTCCCATTATCGTGGTGTCAATATTCCAGGTTTATCGAAATACAGTGCAGCAGAATGTCCGGAAGTTTGTTCCTCTCATCCAGAATGTGCTATGCCTGCAAGCTTCGGCTCAACAGCAAGCACACGCTGATGCTGCTGCGAAAGGAACGATCCATACAGGAGTGAGCCCTGCTATCAAGAATCGGGTGGCCTTTGCCGACTTTATTACGGCTCAGGTCAAGACTATGAGCTTCTTAGCCTATCTTCTTCGACAATACGCATCACATTTGAACGACTTCCTCCCTCGATTACCCGACATTGTCCTGCGTCTCTTGAAAGATTGCCCCAGGGAGAAATCCGGCACACGCAAGGAACTGATTGTTGCGATTCGCCATATTATTAATTATAATTTCCGCAAGATTTTTATCCCCAAGATCGATGAGCTCCTGGATGAGCGAACACTCACCGGCGATGGGTTGACGGTACATGAGACTATGCGACCATTGGCATACAGTATGCTTGCTGATTTAATCCACCATGTACGAGACTCTTTGAAGCCGGAACAGATCCGGAAGACTGTTGAAGTCTACACCAGGAATCTTCAGGATAATTTCCCTGGCACAAGCTTTCAGACAATGAGTGCTAAACTCCTCCTTAACATGGCTGAGTGCATCGCGAAACTGCCAAACAAGGTGGATGCACGACATTACCTCATCATGATTCTGAACGCAATTGCCGATAAGTTTGCGGCCATGAACCGACAATACCCTAATGCTGTAAAACTGTCAGCTCTGTACCGTGAACAGATGAAGGCTGGTACTCCTGAGTCGTATCTGGCTGACAAGGACAGCCCACCTGACTGGGACGAAACCGATATCTTCTCCGCAGTTCCAATCAAAACATCAAACCCACGAGATCGAGGTGCTGATCCAGTCGTTGACAACAAGTTTCTCTTCCGAAATTTGATGACAGGCCTGAAGAACACCTTCTACCAGTTGAGGACATGCAACGTTGGGTCACCCATAGATTCTCAAAATGCGCCTACTCACTGGCAGGATGTATCTTATGGGTTCACGGCTGAGGAGGTTAAGGTAATCATCAAGCTTTTCCGGGAGGGCGCCTATGTCTTCAGATACTACGAAATCGAGAAGCCGGCTGCCGAGTCTCAATACATGTCGCCAGTGGAATACATGGCCAACTTCTATATGGTCTCATGTAGCAAGGAGGAGAAGGATCTCCTCGAAACTTTCGCAACTGTCTTTCATGCCATCGATCCTGCCACCTTCCACGAGGTGTTCCAGCAGGAGATTCCGCGTCTTTATGATATGATTTTCGAACACACAGCGTTGTTGCATATACCCCAGTTCTTTCTCGCCAGCGAAGCAACTTCTCCTAGCTTCTGCGGCATGCTTCTGCAGTTCCTCATGGAGCGAATCGATCAAGTCGGGTCCGCGGATGTCAAGAAATCGTCTATCTTGCTAAGACTCTTCAAGTTGGCATTCATGGCAGTCACTTTGTTCGCCAACCAAAATGAACAGGTCCTCTTACCGCATGTCGTCAACATCGTCACAAAATCTATTGAGCTGTCAACAAAGGCAGAAGAGCCGATGAACTACTTCCTCCTCCTGCGTTCGCTATTCCGCAGTATCGGTGGTGGTAAATTCGAGCAACTCTACAAGCAGATTCTGCCCTTGCTTGAAATGCTTCTGGATGTACTCAACAACCTCCTGATGGCTGCGCGAAAACCATCTGAGCGCGACCTGTACGTGGAGCTCTGCCTCACTGTTCCGGCACGACTTAGTCATTTGCTGCCGCACTTAAGTTTCTTGATGCGTCCACTCGTCGTTGCACTTCGGGCAGGCACAGACCTTGTTGGGCAAGGATTGCGAACACTCGAGCTTTGCGTCGACAATCTCACGGCTGATTATCTTGATCCTATCATGGCGCCCGTCATTGATGAGCTGATGACTGCTCTCTTTGATCATCTCAAGCCCCACCCTTACAGTCATTTTCACGCTCATACAACGATGCGGATTCTTGGTAAGCTAGGTGGTAGGAATAGAAAGTTCATGACCAGTGCCGTTCCTCTTTCCTACAGAGAGTATGCCGATGACCCCTCAGGGTTTGATCTGAGACTTCTGGGCTCCAAGAAGGACAGGGCCTTTCCTGCTGATATGGGCATCGACTTTGCCATTCAGAAGTTAACGGAGTTTCCAAAAGCAACTAAGAACAACCATAACAAGCAATATGACAGCTACTACAAGAAACAAGCGTTACACTTGATCAAGGCCCAACTCAAGCTTCGGATCGGGTACGATCAGCTTCCCGACGACCTCCCGCGCCTCCTGCGACTGCAGGCTGAGGATTTGGTCGCACGACGGTATGAGATCAACGCCGCCAATTTTGAGGTCTCTGACCGTGAACGATCGATTCCTAAGAAGGAGAGTGAAGATTTGGTTGTCAAACGGCTTCTCAAGGCCATTATGTTTGCCCATTCCTTCCCCGAATTCAAAGACGACGCCAGCGCCTTCTTGCTCAATGTCTGCAAGCACTTCGCAATTATCGAGATTGGCAGGGCTCTGGTGGATCTGAAGCGCAACTTCAGCCCTTTTGACCCCAATGCTGGCGAAGGTCCTCTGCACATTGATACACGTAATCTTTCAGATGCCATTGTTGAGTCATTGGCTTCTGATCACCCAGATGTGCGAGATGCGGGCAAAAGTGCCATTCGGGAGATGTACGACTCTACAGCAATTATCTTCGGTTCGGAAAGCGATGTTGGTAAGCTACCGTTCTTCAGTCATCTAAGCAGTACCTTCTGCCATAGCTGCTACGAAGAGGAGTGGTTCACCAAGACTGGTGGTAGTCTGGGAATCAACTATCTGCTTACTGAGCTTGACCTGGGTGACACATGGGTTGCTTCCAAACAGACCGAATTTATTCGCGCGCTCACTTATGTGGTCAAGGACATGCCCCAAGATCTTCCTGAAAAGACACGTTGCTTAGCCCAAACAAGCTTGGAGGTCCTCCTGAAACGCATCACCAAGGACATCACTAAAGAGGATGCGCTGCCAATTGCACAGCAACCAGGACAGCCGCCCAATCCTCAACTTAAGCAACCTCGGCTTTCCCAGATCTGCCAACAATTTGGTAATGATCTGTACCACATGAACAAGCATGTCCGGGAGACTGCCAAGCACTCGCTTGAACTTATCGCGAAGGCGGCAAAGTGTGAAGTCTGGGAGCTGCTGGAATCTTGCAAAGAGAAAATTTTGCAGCCCATCTTTGCCAAGCCCCTACGTGCGTTGCCTTTCAGTATCCAGATCGGCTATATAAATGCCATGACGTACCACATGAGCTTGAAGAACGACTGGGTCCCCTTTGACGAAAACTTAAATCGTTTATTGATGGAATCTTTGGCCCTGGCAGATGCTAATGATGAGTCTCTCGCAAACAAGCCTGCAGAGTTCCGTACCCATGAACACATTGTCAACCTTCGTGTTTCATGTATCAAGCTTCTCACAACTGCCATGACCTTTGAGGAGTTCTCTAACCAACCAACAAAGACGAAGATTCTCAGTGTCTTCTTTAAATGCTTGTACTCGGAATCAAAACCCACTATCACTGCGGCAAATGATGCTCTGAAGTCGGTCTTGTCGGTGGATAGGCGTCTACCTAAGGAACTGTTACAGGGAGGTTTGCGTCCAGTGTTGCAAAGCCTTTCAGACCCCAAACGCCTAAGCGTTGCGGGACTCGACAACTTGTCCAGGCTACTGAAGTTGCTCACCTCCTACTTTAAGGTCGAGATAGGAGCCCGCCTGTTGGAACAGATCGATTCAATCGTCGAACCTAGTGCTATGCAGCAAATATCCTTTACCTTCTTCGACCAGCACCCCCAGATGAAGATTATCACTGCCATCTTGAACATTTTTCATCTGCTGCCCGCTCCCGCTGAAGCCTTCAAGGAGCGGTTG
This sequence comes from Fusarium concolor, assembly GCA_013184415.1. Taxonomy (NCBI): domain Eukaryota; kingdom Fungi; phylum Ascomycota; class Sordariomycetes; order Hypocreales; family Nectriaceae; genus Fusarium; species Fusarium concolor. The sequence goes on from JABCJY010000068.1 coordinate 39,394, forward strand.
ATTGATTGTTTTCTTGGATTGGAAGAGAAGTTGCGCCGAACTCAACTTAGCCCTTTCCGCCTCCCTATCTACCGATACATGAATCGGTACCCCAAGGAAATCTGGGCCTACCTGTTTGGCAAAGTGGATGATCTTAAGTATGGCAGGCTGTTGGCTCAGGTCCTTCGCCATGCTGACAGCCATGCATTGCGAGAGGTCGCAATTGAGAATCTCGATGGTCTTGTCACCCGTTGCAACGAGTTGATCAGCCAGAACAATGAGGCCAAGTTCATTGCCATGGTAAACGCGATCCACATCTTTGAGTCTCTCTGTCATTTCCCCAGTGCAGAGAAATGGATGGACAAGAAGGAGCATCTCGACTGGCTCAAGAGCATAGGCAAGGAACTGGAGACACACCTTCGACAACATACCCTTCCAGCTCATCTCCGATTACCAGCTTATCAAGCGGCTGAACAGCTCATGACTATCCTCGTCAAGTCGCTTGAGAGGGCTCCCAAGGACTTGGACCCTCTGTTCAACCTGATCGAATGCGTTACATCTGATGAGCTCCGCAACACACAGGAACTTTTCTCATTCATCTACCAGAAGATTATCTGCAGCGATGCTGTTGACTTTTGGAAGGTAACTGTTCTTCGCTGCCTTGATACCTATGCTGGAAAGTCTGCGTCAAACAAGATGAAATATTTCCTGTTGCATTATATCGTGAATCCGATTGTTGCAATGGATGTTATGCGAAATTGGAATCAACTTGACCAGAATCGGAGTCCCCGCCTGATGGATAGAGCTGTCATTGATGCAGTGAGCAGCAAGATCTGGAAGGTTCATCCAGAAATGACGATGGATGATCAAGCCCAGCCTGGCATTGACCACACTCGTTATGAGGTTTTGCAGCTTTCCGCAATGCTGGTGAAATACTATCATACACCACTCCAAGATGCCCGGAAAGATATCATTAAGTTTGGATGGACCTTCATTCGTCTTGAAGATGTGATTAACAAGCATGCTGCCTACGTGGTCATCGGTTATTTCATTGCTCACTATGAGACACCACCCAAGATAGTGACGCAAGTGTACCTCTCCCTTCTGAAATCCAACCAGAACGAAGGACGTGCTTTGGTTACCCAAGCGTTGGAGCTTATTGCACCAATGCTGCCAAAGCGATGCGGAACTGGTCAGAATGAACGCATCGCACCTTGGGCTGTTGCGCCGCGACGTGTCCTCGTCGACGAAGGCCAAAACGCCCAGCAAATGACAAGCATCTTCCATTTCCTTGTTAGACACCCGGACCTCTTTTATGATGCCCGCGATAGATACATTACCTTGATGATCAGCTCTCTGCGGAAGCTCGCTACTCCCCAAAACGCATCACATGAGTCCAAGAGACTCTGTCTTAACATGATGTGGTTGATCTGGACTTGGGAAGAACGGCGAGTGGAAGGAAAGACAGCGGCCTTTGGAGCAAGATCTCTATCTCAGTCTCCCAACACGAAGAAGAGAAAGTTGGATGCTGAACAGGCAAGCACTTCTCAGCCAACGGGACGTGCCGAGTATCAGATACCACCTCTCTTCCGATTGAAGATGATCAAGTATCTTGTCGAGTTCATTGCTCAGCTGAATGAGCGCTATGAACTCCCTTCAGCCAAGCCTCGAGACCAGGTTTCGTCATCAATTCCTCCAGTACCTCTGGCATTGACGGATCTCTGTAAGAAGGCTATGAAGCTGCTCTACAATTTGGTGCAGCCTCAATACTGGGGAGATCTCGACCTCGATCTGTTCCCCAATGTTACTCAAGTCATCTTGGCGAGCGAGCGCACACAGACTATCCTTACAGCTGATCCAACTGACAAGGAGAAATTCGATGACAAGTTCCTGACCAACATCATCAATACCCTCCAAGTTGTTCGTATTGTCCTTAACTCTAAGTCAGACGAGTGGATCCAGAAGAGTATGCCAGGTATTCAGAAGGTACTAGAGAAATGCTTGAAATCGGAGAATCCCGAAATTCAGGACTGCCTACATCTTTCTGACAAGAAGTTTGACGATAACCGTGAGCTCCGGTCGATTGTTAAGCGCGTATTGGACTCTGTGCCTGATGATACACCCATGGAGGATGCTGATGCTGACGGCGAAGCTGAGACACAAACATCAGAGATTGTCGCTTATCTGTCTCAAGTCGCAACAGAAGCAATGAACAGCAGCAATTATACTTCTGGTGTCAATATTCTATGGTCTCTTGGTCAGCGAAAGCCGAACGTCATTGATCAACATATTCCTTCTCTGATGAAGGCTCTTCAATCTAAGCATGCCAGGGAACATGTCCAGCACTACAATGCGGTCGCAAACCAGGCAGCTGGCGTTAATAATAGGAACCAAGACCCCAATACGCCAAGCGGAGAAATGTCTGCTTTCGATCTCGAGATTCAGACAAAGATCATGATCAAGGAGATCCAGGTTGTAGCCCTGCGGATGGAGGTTCTGGGCGACGCTCGACGTCCCTTCCTCAGCGTCCTCGCAACTTTAGTGGAAAAGTCTATGTCAATCGAGCTTTGCGAAGAGATATTGAACATGGTTGAGGGATGGGTATTCCGGTCGGAAGGAACATGGCCAACACTTAAGGAGAAGACGGCCGTTCTTCACAAGATGCTCTCCTTTGAACACCGACAAGACCCAACTATGTTATCTAAGTTCTTGGACCTCGTCATTCGTATCTACGAGGATCCAAAGATTACCCGTACGGAACTCACAGTTCGCATGGAGCATGCCTTCCTTATCGGCACCCGTGCGGCGGATGTCGAGATGCGCAATCGCTTCATGGCCATTTTTGACAAGAGCTTGTCCAAGTCTGCTAGTGCACGTCTATCCTATGTTCTTACCTCGCAGAACTGGGACACGCTCTCAGACTCGTACTGGCTTGCTCAAGCTACCCAGCTGTTGCTTGGTGCTGTAGAGACGAACGCGAATATTCAGCTGTACCAGACCGACTTCAAGACGTTACCAATTTCCCGTCTGTTGACCATCTTTACAAAGGAGATGGAGGCCCGAGAACCTACTGTTATCATTGACGACAAGTTTGAATCCTTTATGGCCGCTCATCGTCGCTTCATGTCGGAACTTGGTGACATCAAGGTGAAAGATGTCATCGAACCATTGGGGCAGCTACAGCATGTTGATTCTCAACTTGCCCACAATCTCTGGGTTACCCTCTTCCCGATCTACTGGTCGTCCGTCGCAAAGGATGACCGAGTTGACTTGGAGCGTGGCATTGTTGCTTTGCTCACAAAGGATTATCATAGCCGTCAGATTGACAAGCGCCCCAATGTCATCCAGTCGATCCTTGACGGTGTCGCAAAGACTTGGCCTGAGTGCAAAATCCCACCACATGTCCTCAAATACGAGGCCAAGACCTACGATGCTTGGTACACCGCCCTTGTTCAACTTGAGAACGCAGCCATTAATCCCCAGGTCGACTCTGCTACGGTTCGCGAAAGCAACCTGGACGCTCTTGTCGAGCTGTATGCCTCACTTCAAGAAGACGACCTGTTCTATGGTACCTGGAGGCGACGCTGCCAGTTCGTCGAAACCAATGCTGCCCTATCCTATGAACAGAACGGCATGTGGGACAAGGCTCAGAAGCTGTATGAGAATGCCCAGATCAAGGCTAGAACTGGTGTGATACCATTCTCACAAGCCGAGTACATGCTTTGGGAGGATCACTGGGTTCTCTGTGCACAGAAGTTACAGCAATGGGAGATTCTTCAGGATTTCGCCAAGCATGAAAACTTTCAAGATCTCCTTCTCGAGTGCGCTTGGCGAAACACAGAGATGTGGCAGGATGAGCAACATCGAGAGGCTCTTGATAATATCATCAAAGGTGTCATGGATGCTCCTACACCCCGCCGAGCCTTCTTCCAATCCTTTATGTCACTTCTTAAGTTCCATAATCACCAGGAGCCTAGCACCGATTTCGCGCGTGTCTGCGATGAGGCAATCCAGCTTTCCATTCGTAAATGGCATCAGCTGCCTGAACGCCTGACCAATGCTCACGTTCCCCTTCTACAGAACTTCCAACAATTGGTCGAGCTTCACGACGCTAGCGTCATCTGCCAGAGTCTTGCAAATACCAACCAGACAAACTTGGATGTCAAGTCTGGCGAGCTTAAGTTGCTGCTGGGTGCCTGGCGCGACCGACTGCCCAACGTTTGGGATGATATCACTGCTTGGCAAGATCTCGTCACTTGGAGACAGCACATCTTCAGCCTTATCAATCGGACATATCTGGAGTTATTGCCACCGCAAGGACAGACAAACGCCGGCGGAGCTAGTTCTTTTGCTTATCGCGGTTATCACGAGACTGCCTGGATTATCAACAGATTCGCTCATGTTGCTCGCAAGCACAACCTTCCCGAAGTTTGTATTAATCAGTTGAGTCGCATTTACACGCTCCCCAACATCGAGATTCAAGAAGCTTTCTTGAAACTGCGCGAACAGGCCAAATGCCATTATGAAAACCCTGAAGAGCTCTCGAGTGGTTTGGATGTTATCAACAATACAAACCTCAACTACTTCAGCCCGCCTCAGAAAGCCGAATTTTACACCCTCAAGGGAATGTTCTTGGAGAAGCTCAAGCAAAAGGATGAGGCTGATTCGGCCTATGGTACAGCATTATATTTCGACATTGGTGCCGCCAAAGCTTGGGCTGAATGGGGCTACTTCAACGATCGCAAGTTCAAGGAAGACCCAACTGATCTCAACGCAGCACGTCAAGCACTTACCTCATACTTGCAAGCAGCTGGAAGCTACAAGAATGCAAAGTCTCGGAAGCTGCTGGCACGAATCTTGTGGCTCCTGAGTTTGGATGACTCCAAGGGCACGATCGCTCTGGGTTTTGATGACTTCAAGGGCGAAACTCCTGTGTGGTACTGGATTACTTTTATTCAACAGCTGATTACTGGACTCGGTCACAAGGAAGCTCCTCGCGTTTTCCAACTCCTCCTAAAGATTGCCAAATCCTATCCCCAGGCCTTGTACTTCCAGCTCCGAACTAACCGTGAGGATTTGCTTGTTATCAAGAAGAACCAGGAAGCCAGAGACAGGACAGCACGACAACGCGCGCAATCGGTCGCATCCAATGGAAAGGCAAGCGCATCACCATCAATGACAAAGCAGGAACCTCCCAGACCTGGTACTGCATCATCTCGGCCAGGCACTGCAAATGCGGCTGATGGCACCCCAGTTAAGGCAGAGGGCGAAGCCAACGGCAACGCCGCTGGTACTCCAGCCCCTACTAACGGGCAGACACCCGATCCCTCGAAAGCCGCGCAAAAGGCTACACCTCAGCCTGGACAAACAGGGCAAACTCAGAAGAAGCCCCCGTGGGAATACACTGAAGAGGTCATGTCAGTTCTCAAGACTGCATTCCCTCTCCTGGCCCTCTCAATGGAGACGATGGTGGACCAGATCCAGAAGAACTTCAAGTGCCCTCCTGATGAAGACGCCTACCGACTCATTGTTGCTCTTCTCAACGATGCTCTGGCCTATGTCAGCCGGACACCACCTTCTTTCGCTAAGAATGTCAAGCTTCCACCAGCGACCGAAACCAATATCACTCGCTTTGCCGAAACAATCTTACCTAGCCATATCAAAAAGTCGTTCGAGGCAGACTTCGTTACTGTCAAGCCAACCATGTACGAGTACATCTACAAGTTACGCCGCTGGCGAAACAAGTTTGAGGAGAAGTTGGATCACCGAGTGCCTCGAGCCTCACTTGAGAACTTTTCCCCTCATCTGAGCGAGTTCAGGTATGGCAAGTTCGACGAAGTGGAGATTCCTGGTCAATACCTGCAACACAAGGACAAGAATCAAGATTTCATTCGAATTGATCGTTTCTTACCAAATATCGATCTTGTCCGGTCTATTAGCGCCTCTTATCGCCGCATCAAGATGCGTGGTCACGATGGCAGTATCCATAAATGGGCTATTCAGCACCCTGCGGCTCGACATTGCCGGCGAGAGGAGCGCATTTTGCAGCTCTTCCGGTCGCTCAACCAGACATTGGGCCGCAAGAAGGAGAGCCGACGTCGTGATTTGCAGTTCACGATACCAATCATGGTTCCCTTCGCACCACACATTCGACTTGTGCAGGAAGACACGTCTTACACCACACTACAGGGTGTGTATGAGGATCATTGTCGAAACATGGGCATGTCGAAGGATGACCCTGTGTTGTTCACTATGGAGAAGCTCCGTGGCGCCCTTGAGAGCAAGAGCTCGGTAAGTTGTTCGGCATATCAGCAGGATTTCACAGTCACTGACAGTAAGCAGAACAAGCCCGAGCAGGCAGCGACAGCTCGATTGGAGGTGTTCAACGCGATCCAAGAGAAATGGGTGCCATCAACAGTAGCAATCGAGTATTTCCAGAAGGTGTTCCCACAGTTTGCCGAGTTCTGGTTATTCCGCCGCCAGTTCTCGTACCAGCTTGCGGCATTGACGTTTATCACGTACATTATGTACATGCACAACCGATATCCGCAAAAGATCAACATATCCAGGGCGACGGGCAAGGTTTGGGGTTCTGAAATGATGTCTTACATGAGCGCCAACAAACCCTTCTTCCACAATCCAGAGCCGGTGCCATTCCGACTCACGCCCAACTTACAGACACTGATGGGACCAATCGCCACTGAAGGCATCTTTGCATGCTCACTAATGGCCATTGCGCGATGCTTGACCGAGCCTGAGTACGAGTTGGAGCACGCCTTGACGCTTCTTGTGCGTGATGAGATGCTGTTTTGGTTCACAGGCAGCCACAGGAATGGAGTGATTACGGAGAGCCAACTTCGAGATTCTGTACAGGTCAACAGCGACTCAATCGTCAAACGTGCGGTCAGCCTGGCCCACAGCCCTGTTGGAAATCTGCCTGCGAACCAGACAGTGATTGATGCTATTGCCAAGGCCGTGAACCCGATGAACTTGGCACAATGCGATGCGTTGTGGATGCCATACCTGTAAGGGGCAGGTTAATATTTCTATTTGGGGGAAAGAGAAGATGGATGAACGTGTTGGGGGTTGGCTTGATCTTGAGCTTTGAGCATGGCGTTGGGGTTTCAGGAAGGCACTTATATGTACGATGGTTTTTGGAGGGCAGAAATTGCCAGAAAAAGGGGAGGAAAGGATGTGATATCCTAAGGAGATCAATCAGTCAGTATTTTACTGATGCATTTAGACTGCAGCTGCCAAGTCTTTGTAATCTGTACTCTGCTTAATTATATTGCTGTACAATGCTTTGATTTTTTGTCATACCCGGCCTGGCATGAGAATTACTGATCACTCTAGTAAGCTATCGTGATGTTGATCTAAACTCCTCAAACTTTAACACCAACCAACGAACCAAGAAGGATGAAACAGCTGAACAGTTACAAGGTTCCCCACAAGCCGAGGCTCAGAGGAAGACTTGGCATGCAGGTAGGGATAGACAAGATCGACAAAGTGTCACAGCCTAACGCATTCAGTCCCGAGCTGAAAGGGCGAATATGTTGGAAACGGAACCCCGCACGATAGAGCATGGCAGAGGAGGCGTTGCCGCGCTGATTGAGTTACCTCGGGCATTTGTCTAGGACTATTTAATGCCGTTCATCGTGGTGACTCTTGAGCTTGATTCATAACTCAGTTTTATTCTTGAAGCCAAGTTTACAGGGCTAATAATAAGGTTGTAGCCATGGATCTAACAAAGACGCCTCAAAAGGTCTGGGAGCATCCTGATCCTAAGAGTACGGCGATGTGGGCATTTATGCAAGAGGCAAACAGATTATACGGACTCAATCTGGAGGTACGTTACGGGCTACATATGTGTTTCAAAGGCAGCCCTAAAAAATGCTCACTGATCTAGACATTCAACGAGTTGCATGAATGGTCCTGCTCCAAGCGCAGCAACTTCTTCGCTCAACTCTGGGTCTCCCAAAACTGGATTCACGAAGGTTCCTACTCATACGTTGTGGACGAATCCATACCAATCACCAAACTACCAACCTGGTTTCCGGGTATTCGCATTAACTACGCCGAAAACCTCCTCTGGACACGCGTCAAAGGCGGTGCACCAGGGGAGCGCTCAACGCTCCACAAGGAGGATGATACTATCGCTATCACAGAAGTGAGAGAGGGAAATTCTTCTGTCAAGAATGTCACCTGGGGTGAATTGAGAAGACGAGTTTCTCGGACGGCGAGTGCATTGAAGCAAAGAGGTGTTAAGAAGGGTGATCGGATTGTCATGGTAGGAGCTCATGCTGTTGAGACCCTTGTGGTGTTTCTTGCTGCGACCTGGCTTGGGGGCTTGTTTAGTAGCAGCTCGACTGATATGGGTGTTGGAGGGCTGTTACAGAGGACAGTTCAGATCGATCCCAAAGTGAGACCTCTTCATAATGAGAGTTGATATCGTATGCTGACTGAATAGTTTGTGTTCTTCGACGACGGTGCACTATACAATGGCAAAGTCATTGATCTCCGAGAAAAGATCAAGGGTGTTGTCGAAGGAATGAAAGAATGCCCTTCTTTCAAAGGTGCAATCGTCGTTCAACGCTTTGATACTCCCCACGATACATCTCAGATCCCAAGGACACAACGTCTCGAGTCTTTTCTTGCATCGGCACCTTCAACACCGCCACCAATCGAAAGAGTCGGATTCCAAGATCCGATGGTAGTCTATTATTCCTCGGGTACGACAGGAATACCCAAGGCTATTGTCCACGGCGTCGGGCCGATTCTTATGTCAATAGCTAAGGAATCTGTTCTTCATCGCGAAGTTACTCCCAAGGTCGTGGCGTTGCAGTATACAACTACAGGCTGGATCATGTATCTTGCGAGTGTCACAAGACTTGCTTTCGGTGGTCGTACTGTGTTCTATGATGGCTCGCCTTTCGTGCCGGATCGTTCTGTGCTCTTGAGAATTGTGGAAGAGCAGCGTGTGTCGAATTTGGGTATCAGTCCAAGATGGTTGGGTGAACTCATGAAGGAGGGCATAATCCCACAAAAGGAAGCTGATCTTAGTAGCCTCACGGCTGTTCAGAGTACGGGAATGGTATTGAAGGAGCAGGTCTTTGACTGGTTCTATGATGGAGCCTTTCCAAAGAGTATCAAGTTGGCCAACTTTTCAGGGGGCACAGATATTGTGAGTCACTCCCTCTTTTTCTCTGTCTTTGTATAACTAACTTGATCTTCAAAGGCCGGCTGCTTCGTTATGGAGAACCCTTTGTCTCCGATCTACGCCGGTGGTTGCCCAGGACGAGTCATAGGTACACCCATGGCCATTTACCCATCTTCTCCAGACCCCAACAAACCAATCTCACCAGTTCCAGACGGTGAGCCAGGAGATCTAGTCGGAACTGCAGCATTTCCAAATGTCCCTCTCTATCTCTGGAATGACACAACTCCCGCTCCTGGAAAGAAATATACATCAGCCTACTTTGATCGCTTCCCTGATGTATGGTCACAAGGTGACTTTGCAGCAGTTCATCCACAGACAGGTCATATTTACATTCTCGGCCGTTCAGATGGAGTTTTGAATCCAAGTGGAATTCGATTTGGAAGCGCAGATATTTACGCTGTGCTTGAGGGAGGCTTTGCAAAGGAGGTTGCAGAGAGTATCTGCGTAGGCCAACGTCGGCCCCAAGATCATGATGAGAGCGTTGTGTTGTTTTTGTTGATGAAGCCTGACGTTAAGTTCAGCGCTGAACTTGCTGGTAAGATTCGAGAGAGGATTGCCAAGGAGTTGACAAAGAGGCATGTGCCCAAGTATATCTTTGAAGTGCCCGATATTCCGGTAAGTGATTGCTCTTACAATTGATGATAGAAACTAACTACAACTAGACAACTGTGAATGGTAAAAAGGTTGAACTTCCAGTTAAGCAAATTATCTCGGGAAGTAACATCAAGCCAAGTGGGACGTTGCTGAACCCCCAGAGTCTGGACTTTTTCTATCAGTTTCAAAAGATTGAAGAGGTTGACCATGTCCGGGCAAAGCTGTAGAGATTTATTAGACCAACACAAGAGGGTATACATACGATGAATGAGATACTGTTTACAAAACATCCTCCTTCTTAGGAAACTTGCCTCCATTCACACCATGTCTCCAAGCAACATATCCCACCATCGCACCAAGACTCCCCAATCCCAATCCTCCAACAGCACCTCTCCAGCTCTTTAACACATTAGCCCCTATCAGAGCCCCAGCTCCAGCGCCCACAACAGTCCAGTCATCAGTCTCAACCTGGCCCTGGTTCTCTAATAATCGCCAACTTCGATCCTGCCACTCAATCTCTTCTCTGCCACGCATACGGCCCATCGTCATGAGAGCACCCACGCCCAGCGCTGCGATGGTGCCTGTTGATGCAGAGTGGATGAGGCGTGGGAAGAATGTCAGAGTATAAGGGGTCTTGGGGCGGAGAAAGGGAACAAGGTGGCGTGTTGTTGTTATGCCTGTTGCGATGATTGTGTTCAATGTTATCGCGCGAACGATAACGTGTGTTGTAAGAATTGTGCGTGCAAGAGGTTGATCCTCTGCGTAAGGAGTATGTGGAAAGAATCGTGACATTTTTCTGTGATATTTATTGTGTTTTGTCTTGTATACAGTATTGAATGCGTTGAAGACAAAGAGCTTGGAGGCTTAAGCTGACATGAATTGTCCTCTATATATATGTATATTCTCCCCCGCGTCATATCATCAAGCCACTTCCTTTTTCAGACAGACGCCAAATCCTCCCTCCTTGCACTTCTTTCAGCTCGGAACTTGATGATTGCTTCAGGGATCTGATAGAATAAGCACACTTCTATTGGCTTTCTGATGCGACGGCCCGGATCGATTAAAGCGCCGGCTGCCCCACTGCGACTGTAATATCTCATACGAGATTGATTAGTGATATCTTGGCAAAGAGTGTCCAATAGCATCCCATATTTAACGAGCATGCATGTACAGTATAGCAAGCAATGCATATCATATACATCATATACCACCAACGCCAAGGTCTATCCCAATCATACCATATGATACTATCCTCATACGGTACCAATTCCAATGCCATGCCATGCTATGCTGTGCCTTCTGTATTCTTACTCATCATCACTCATCTCCATCATGCTGTCCTCTTTCTCAGCCGAATCATCCTCATCCTCCAACACTGTCATCCGTCTTGTCCGTCTCAATCTTCCTTTACCCTTTTCCATTCTCCCCGTTGCTTTTCGCCCGCCGTTCACCTTGACCGCTGCATCATGCTTCCGTTGTCCCAAAGTGCGCTCAAAATCTAACAGATCTTCAGCTTCGGATTCAGCTGCACCGTCGAGCAATGCTGTCTCTTCTAGTGCTTTATTAAGCAACTCTGTCGCGATACTATCCTGAGGATTGACCGCCAGCGCTTCATGTAGAACCGTCACTGCTTCCTCAGGCTTGTTTTGTTCCATGAGAATGAGTCCTTTAGCGCTGAAGATAGCTGCATCTTTGCCTCCCTGCCTCAACACCTCGTCAAACTCAGCCAGGGCTCGATTAAAGTGCCTCAACCTTCTGAATGCGTGACCCAGATTTGTCCTCGCCGCCAACCACGCTGAAGGATCGCTGTCCATATCATCAGCGATCTTAAGTGCTGCTGTAAAGTACTGCGCTGCCTCCTTAGGTTTGTCTTGATGATATTTGACGATACCCATCTCGTTCAAGAGCAATGGGTCCGTTTTGCAAAGGCCGTAAGCTGTTTTGAGAAACTCTTCCGCAAGCGTCATATTGTTGAGGGCATGATTTTGCATACCCAGAAACACCTGAGGCAGATGTGTGCCCATAAAAAGTCTGGCAGCTGTAGAATAAGCCGAAATTGCCTGATCGTGTTCACCCTCCGCTGCAAAAGTATGCGCAAAGCCAATCCATGCTGGTCCGAAATGCGCATCCATCATGCTAGCTTTGCTGAAATATCGTCGCGCCTCAGGGATCTTGCCAATCGAAAAGTAGTAGATGCCGACTGCGAGCCATGAGCATGGTTCCTCAGGATGACTGTCAGCCAAGTCATGAGCGATCAAAAACAACAGATTCTTCTCCTTGAGTTCAAACAGACAAGCCAAGTGAACAGGATATACGCTAAAGTTATACTTGTCTTCCTGGAGAATCCCATTCGTAATATTCAAAGCATCGCGGTACCGGCACTGGGTATAGAGAAGATCCGCCCTTGCAAGCTGTAAATCAGGATTTGATGCCAAGTGATAATGTGTTGAAAGAGAGTCGTACGCCGTTTCAAAGGCCGCAGGGTTTCGGTACTTGGACAATCGAGTCGTGTAGAGCATCTTCGTAAAGTCGGCCGCCTGTTGTGAGGATGACACATCCCCCGAGACATGAATCGAGTCAAAGTCAAGGCTCTCAAGGAACTGCCATTCCTCATCAGGCGACAACAATGAATTGTTCATGAGCTGCTGAAACGCCTCAAAACACTGCACATCGATTCGTACAGCATCCTTATAGCACTCCTTGGCGCGATCAAACGCATTCTGTTTAGCGTAGCAAATTCCACGCAGAAAACACATGGCAGCTTCATATCTGCGATTCGCAGCCTCTTCTTCAGCAGCTGGGTCGCGACGTCGTCCATGGCGTGGCTGTGTCTTGCGCTTGTTGCTCGCGCCGTTGGCAATAAGGTGCGTGGGGTTACGATCGCCGAGAACAGAAAGGGCTTCGTCGAATCGAGACTGCTTGATAAGGCAATGGCCGGCGAGATAGCGACATGATGGGTTTCGGGCGATTAGGTCTTGGCTGGAGAGGAATGTTTGGGCGCGTGTGTAGTTTCCTGTTGCGAAGTGGACTTGGGCGAGCCAGAAGGCGTCTTGGTCATCGTCTGTAGAGTGACAACATTAGAGAGCTAAGTTAAGTTTGTTTACATCAAAGTATATGACGAACTGGTCAATGCAAGTAGCTTGTCGCCGATAAAGATGGCCGACTCGTATTGTGCCTTGTTGAGGGCATCTTGCCTCCATTCCCTCAGGAAGTTTTCCATTCCTAGTTTAATTGAGGTGCATGGAGTATCATATATGGTCCTCAGCTAATCGCTTCGTAGGTAGGCGGCGTGGTGTATTGCGATATCAGTCGGTTACTCGAAAATGGAGGTCGTTTGTTTGGAATAACGTCAATCAACATCCCACCAAATGGAAAGTCAACAAATCTTATCTCACCGCAAGCCCACTGGGCCGTTGCTCGCGCCTCCACTGGAGCTAAGCGCGAAGGACGGGGTTGACTTTGTAGCGTATCGGAAGCCGCCAATTTGGCACTCGCCGATGTAGGAGCCGTCAACTTCTAAAAGATTCACAACTTGCTGAGAAATATTACAACACTCAATTGTGCAACATTACCAATTCACTCGCAAATATGGCTTCTTCTCAACCTACCCGATGGGCTGCTCTTGCTCGTGACACAAACGAAACCAAGATTCAACTTGCCCTTAACCTCGACGGCGGCGATTTCCCTCCGGATACTGACTCTCGTCTTCTCAACGACGGTGATAGCCATGCTTCCCAGGCTAGCAAGTCGCAAAAGATTGCTGTCAACACAGGCATTGGTTTCCTCGACCATATGCTTCATGCTCTAGCTAAGCATGCCGGCTGGAGTCTTGCTCTGAACTGCAAGGGTGATCTTCACAGTATGTTTCCTTCATCGCCACCAAAATTATTAAACAACTGACGTTCGTATCACTATAGTCGACGATCACCACACCGCCGAAGATGTCTGCATCGCCCTTGGTTATGCTTTCGCCCAGGCTCTCGGTACTCCCGCCGGTCTCGCCCGTTTCGGCTACGCCTACGCTCCTCTCGATGAGGCTCTTTCCCGTGCCGTCATTGATCTCTCCAACCGTCCTTACAGTGTCGTTGACCTGGGTCTGAAGCGAGAGTGGCTCGGCCAACTCAGCACCGAAATGGTTCCTCACTGCCTACAGAGCTTTGCTCAGGGTGCTCGTGTTACGTTGCACGTTCATTGCCTCCATGGTGACAACGACCATCACAGAGCTGAGAGTGCTTTCAAGGCTCTTGCTGTTGCTATCAAGGCTGCTACCACGAGGATACCTGGTAAGGAGGGTGAGGTGCCCAGCACTAAGGGCACCCTGAGCGCGTAAAGGGATATGTAGATTAGGAGTTCCGGATGAATGTTTGGTTTTGGTTGGATCTGGACCTGCTATATAATGGCGCAGGGATAAATATTTAAGATATACATGAGCACCTAATCTGCCAAATCGCAGACCTTTTGAAAAGCAAGCGATGAGCCAATATTAGACTTGTTAGTGTATATCTCCTTGCCTGATGTATTCGGAAGCCTTTCACAGATAATCATGAAACCAGAATATGCTTTGTGGATTTAAGATATGGTGATAAAATCCTAAGTTGTATTTTTATAGTAAGTCTCCGCATTGATGTCTAAGTTCGGTAGTCACCGTTGATAGTAACATAGTCATGGCTAAAGTCGCAAGTATAGTGCACAGCCGACTTATCGCCTGTGCCTAGCCTGACGACAATCTCAAGATCCTCCATCGCTAGAATCTCAGCCGCTCGCGTCTCGTCAACCTGCTCAGGCTCGCCATCCACAAGCAGCTTAAGCTCAGCCGAACCGTCGGTGGGGACGAAAGAGACGTTGGTGCGCTCGGGAGTAATCTCAGGAACATCATTCACGGGCTGGCCGGGAGCAGAGATCAAAGCATAGCCAGTGGCGCATAGAACGCGGCCCCAATTGGCGTCCTTGCCGTAGAGAGCAGTCTTAACGAGGGGAGACTTGGCGATGGCTCGACCAACCTCGCGGGCTGCCTCCTCAGAAGCACTGTCGACAACACGGATGGTGACGAATTTGGTGGCACCCTCGCCATCTCGGACGACATACTTGGCCAAGTCAACAGAGAATTCAGTGAGGAGCTCCTGGAAGGCTTGGTAGTCGGGGGACTGTTCAGAGGCAACCTCCTTGCCGCCAGCGGCGCCGTTAGCAAGAAGCGCAACGGTATCGTTGGTGGAAGTATCGCCATCGATAGTGATAGAGTTGAATGAGCGGTCCACAGCATGTCGAAGAACGTTAGGCATGACAGCAGGTGAAATAGGAGCATCAGTAGCCAGTATGGTAAGAAGAGTTGCCATGTTGGGAGCAATCATACCCGCGCCCTTTGTCATACCAGCAATGCGGTATTCAACACCGGGAGAGGATGGAAGCTCAAAGGATCGAGACATGAGCTTGGGAAAAGTATCGGTTGTGCAGATAGCCTTCGCGCATTCAAGCCAGCTCTCGTGAGAACCACCAGCCTTGCTAACAGCTGTAGGAATCTTGTCGAGAATCTTTTGAATAGGTAGCCTGAATCAGCTGTAAGCCATTGAAGCCTCAAAAAGAGCCAATTGATAGAAACAAACCTCTGGCCAATAACTCCAGTACTCATAACAATAGTAGAGTCCTCATCACCAACCCTCTGATCGGTAGTGCGCGCCATACTGGTAGCATCTTCAAGACCTCCGGTGCCGGTGACAGCATTCGCATTGCCCGAATTGACAACAACACTTCGCAAACCTGCGTTTTTCTTCTGCTGAAGGAGTTTCCTACTGTACGTCACAGGAGCAGCCTGAAACTTGTTCTTTGTAAAGACGCCAGCCGCGGCGCAGGGACGGTCTGAAGTGACGAGGGCGATGTCGGGCTTGGTGGTGTTGCCAGGCTTGACACCAGCCAAAACGCCCGAGGCGATGAAGCCTTTGGGGTATTTTCCTGAAGTGGGAATGTATTGGATCTTGGAGGGAGGGATGGGATTTGAGCCGAGAGTGGCTGACGCCGAGGAGTAGGCGCGAGCGAATTTCTTCATCATCTTTACGATTGAGGATTGTATCGTCCGTTGATGCTGTCTGTGGTTGATGGGAATTTTCGCTGGGGTCTGATATATCATAGGCGCTGCAGGTGTCCTAGTTAGTTTGTGATAGCGGTATCGCAGCGATCAGTGGCTGGGATGACCAAACGACTCATCAACTGACTCATTGAAGGATTCTTCATGTTTGTTTCACTGTTTGTGAAGTCATTGAGATCTATTAGGTCTTGAACATAAAATACCAAGAAATAGTAAAGCTCGTACAAGATTTCTTTCATTATGGTATAAATGGTGAGGGTAGTCTCAGCGAGGCGACTCTTCCAGGTTCTAAGCCCAACAGCCGTCAACACCATTAACAGAGACATTGCAATCACTATAAGAACCATCTCACATCAGTACCCAAGTATAATCAGAAACTTTTTATCAAGACGGAGAAATCTTGTGATCCGTCACCTAAGCTGAAGAGTTTAATAGTGCTCATATAGGGTACCTGCCTGGGGCAGGGTGGGTACTATGGACTCGGGACCTCTATTGATGTCCATATCGATAAGACCCATGAGTGGGAAAGAGTCTTAATATCAGGACCTCTTCAACGCGAACTTTACCATGACCTGAAGCTACATTTGCCGTGATAATTCGATTTGACTCAGAGTAGCTCCAGGCAGTGACAATGTACCTATGTCTATTTGCTTGCCAGCCAGCCAGAAGATAACCACTTCATGCAGGCAGCAATGCCACTGCATGCTCACATATACCTCATAGACTCATTCACATCTACACCTCTATCTAGAAACTTCTTGAGGTCAGAGTCATATGCGCCTCATGTCTACCTCGGTAGACAATTGCTCAGGCAACCGTGCTCAACTTGAAGTTAATATTGGATCTCCTTAGACTCTGTAAGAATTACTCAAATCTTACCTAGAGTTATCTATTAGGCATTCCTTAACAGATAGGTATTCAAGGCAAAGACCCACAAGCTTTATGTAAAGAGTTTAAGGAAATACATAATGCACGAAGGTCCATCAAGATCTCAGTCAAAACGGGTGAAAGACAAGAGCAATACAAGCTGAGTAGGCAGCTTCTGAACAAAAACGAGCAGTAACAGTATCACATAATGTTTGGGCATGCGTTAGTATTGTTAAAAGACGGCGCATCCAGCATTGAAGCTCAACAAGGTTATGGTGTCGCGTGCATGTGGTGACTACTGGGCTGAGCTGAGGGCTGCCTGTGCCTGCCTGCGCCTACCTGCTGCGGCTGAAAAGGCTGTTGCCGTGCCTGCCTGCCAACAGTGGGTCCCTCGCTGGTGCCTGGAAATTGCAGCTCCACCTTCCTCAAATTCGCGCGCAGATTGGCCTTGATGCCTTAGGTAATCACAAAATTGGTCCGTGCGCGAGTGATCCCGCCCAGCTATAAAACGCCGACGTCGTCCCTCTCTTTCAGTCTTCTTTTTTTCTTTCCTCTCCATCCAAGTGCATGGGCGTTTTCCTTCTCCGTGAAGCGATAAGCTGAGAGAGGAATTTTGCTAGTTGAAAACTATACACTGACCGCTCCTCGTTGGGTTCGCCTGGCGAGGGAATTTTTGGAACTCTTTTCCCTGTGGGAGATCTTCTCTTTCATTGCGACCAGTCCTTGATGGGCTGCCGTGAAGAAGGAAGCTCTCGTGGTGATGTGAATGTATGCCGAATGCCTCAGCCCTTCGAGACGTGGATGCCGTCAGGGTAGGCGATGCTGACTCGATACTGATATCGTGAACCAAATACCGTATGATACATCCTGTGTCAGATAATGATGCTTCGAATAAACTGACGATACCTGACTTGGCTCTCTGCGACTACTTGCTCATGTGTGCCTTCTCTTGAATATGTGATGCTGTTTGCAGCCGTGAGCAATCAAGTGCTGCACGGCTTGATGCTTTGACTTTTCTTGAGCGAGACGCGATCGCAGAATGCAACGCGATGTGTGTGGTCTTGTGCGTGGTGCTGCGCGTGCAACCATGAATGATGATGCGCCCTACGAACAAAGAAGTGGTGATGAGGAGAGCTATTTTATTGATATCTTCATTTTCCATAGTGGTAAATATCCTCCTCTTCAAACGATTTGCAGTGATATATATCCATGCATCTTTACCGTCCCCAGAGGCTCTGCTGTGCTGCCCACACCCACGTCTTTTGTCTTTGGTTAGCGCGGGGCATTTGACCATTTCTCCATCCAAATACCGGTCCAAATCATTATTTTCGAGTGACTCAAAGCCTCCATCTGAGCGTCCATCGTCACAAACAGCACCCTAACACCACCATTCTTACTGGTTTAACGACTATTTTCGACTGAAATTCCCCAAAAAATCACGCCGAGGATCCTGTAACGATCATCCTATACTAGTAGCACCAACTCGCACACCCTTGATCTCTGTAAAGTCTGGAAGTGCTGCCCCGCCCTTGAACAACCACATTCTCGATATCACCTCTCTCCCTACGACACGACCTCTCGAAACAGTTCCCCATGTCCACAGATGCTAAGGGCTCGGCTCCTGCGCCGCAGGCCACAGATAATCACGATGTAAAGACGGAAAAGAAGGACCAGCCCAAGCCTCAGCAGCCCAAGGACCAACAGCAACAAGCTGCCCCCTCAGGCGAGAAGAAGCTATCCGGTGCTGAACTAAAGAAGAAGGCCAAAGAAGAAAAGGCTGCTAGACGAGCACAAGCCAAGGCCAATCAAGCTTCGCAGGGCCCTGCGCAAGGCGGACAACAGGCCGCTGGTGGTGATGGAAAGGGAAGCAAGGCAAAGCCTAAGCAAGACGGACATCAGCAGCATGGCGGCGCAAAGCTCCCTATTAGACCTGCGGGAGCGGTTGTGGCCAAGGATGATAAGCCCTCGATACCAGACTGCTTCAGCCACTTGTCTATGGCCAGACGGATAGAAATGACTAACGCGGACAAGGATGTCCATCCCGCTGTCTTGATTCTCGGCGAGCACATGAGCGCATTCGCTATCAGCGATAGTGTCACTCGACTCGAGGCGACTCTGTTTGCTTTCAAGAAGGTAAATTGTTGTCCAGACTATTGTGACGGTTGTTCTAACAGCTTCAGGTCATTGACTCTTACACAACTCCTCCTGGCTTCACGTTCTCCCGCCATTTCACACCTCACGTCCTCAACCCCCAGATCGAGTATCTCACAGCATGCCGCCCCATGTGCTTCGCTATGGGCAACGCCATCCGGTGGCTGAAGCTCCAGATCAGTAAGGTCGATGTGGATCTTCACGATAACGACGTAAAGAAGCTCCTTAACGAGTCCATTGATAACTACATTCGTGAGCGTATCACTCTCGCAGACTATGTGATTGTCGAGACTGCTGCCAACATGATTGCCGATGACGATGTCGTACTCACCTACGCTCACCACCACCTCGTTGAGCGCACCCTTCTCGAGGCCCGGAAGGAGAAGAAGAACTTCCGCGTGATCCTCGTCGATGATCCTTATGAGCGTGTCGGCATCGATCTCGCAAAGAAGCTCTCCGTCGCCGGTATCCAAGTCGCTTATGCTTCCGATCTCGGCGCTTTACGAACACACCTCTCCGAGGCAACCCAAGTTCTGCTCGCTGCCGAGGCCATCTTCAGCAACGGCGCCATGTACGCCCGCGCGGGCTCATGCGATGTCGCCACAGCAGCCACCGACCTAGGCGTTCGCGTGGTGGCTCTCTGCGAGACAATCAATTTTACAGAGCGTGTCTCCATCGACTCGCTCACCTACAATGAGATTGACCCTGAGCGATCTACTGACGTTGGCTTCCGCTTGCTATTTGATACTACACGGGACAAATACATTTCAGTGGTTGTGACGGAGCTGGGCAATTCTTCTGCCACATCTGTGCCGGCTATTCTAAGAAAACTAGAGGAGTTGTAGACTTTTGAATTCAAGTAAAAGAATATGGAGTTATTATTCTGACGTGGTTGATGATGCGGGTCTTGGGATGTGCTGTTGTTCCTGTTTTGGCTGGTGTTTGGATTAGAGGGAGCTCTATGAAGCAATGAAACTAGATCCGTAGTCTACTGTGTGTGATGTAGCCTGCCCTGAGCCAGAGCTTGAATTATGTGAGCAAGATCAAGATCAGTAGTTCACGCCATGGGTCAGCATGAGAACATCATATCATCACATCCTTGACGAGCTCTGGTGTAGTCATTCCAACCCAAACGTCCCATTTCGACGTTCTACTTCCCAATACCACAAATGTACAGTGTCACTCCACCCTTCAATTCCCAGTCAAGCCGAAGGGGTCTTAATTTCCAGATATCTTTGAATTTCCTTTTCCCATTCTCCTCTCTTAAGCCTCAGCCTGAGCATCCCGTTCCGCCTTGCGCGCTCGCTTCTCGAGGAGCATGGCCTTTCGTTCTTGTAGAGTATTGGTCTGGCTGTCGTCGACGCTCTGCAGCCAATATCCGAAGCTGGCGCCGCCGGCCGCGTACACGGGGTATACCCAGAGGGAGGACTTGTTGAAGAAGGGGCGCATCTCGATGCCCATTTGCCAGAATCGAGCGCCGAGGCCTTGATTTCCACTGTCAGTATCCGGTTCTCTATTTTCTTTTATTTTCCAATCGCCTTAATGTTCCATGTTGTATTCTCGGATGGTATGGGCGGGTGAATTGGCTCAGGTCTGTGACGTACCGAAGAGGCTCCAGAAGGCGATACGGTGGACCATGTTGGGCAATTGACCGTCGGGTAGTCGATCTTCGAGAGTGGAGATGTTTCGTGGGGGAGAAATTCTCTCGGAGGGCGAGGGCAGGCGTTGACTTCGTTCGTTGCCGAGAGGTGAGGTCGTGATCTTCAAGATCCATCGGGTCAAGCTCACTGCAATTGGAGTTGGATTGATTGGTCACGATTAAGGTCACGTGAATTCTCGTCTATCAACTACCCTACACCTCGACTTACAGCCTCTTTCTTCGACAACATTGAAACAATTGAATTATTCGAAGCAATTACTGGTGGTAAATTGATGACATTTGATTTCGAAGTACTTATGCACCACTAGCAGTGACTCGGTGTTGTTCACGTAATATATACACTCAGCTAGGTGTACCCTTCGGTCGATCCATCATTCGAGCGGAATTCTGATGAGAAAGCCATGACCAAAACCCGGAAAATAGGAGTTAATAAATGACCGAGAATAGAAGACACATGAGGGCCAGACTCAATGTGTATAGCATATCTAAGGATCTAGAGTCTACATAAGATTCACCATTTTGATAACAGTATCAATCGCCAAAACAACAAGGGAGGTGATATCCCAAAGTACCCAAACGTTACAAAACTCCTCGCTATGCCATGACAAAACACTCATAAGTCTAGCAAGCTTCTTCCCGATTCACCAGGATAAGGTGGTGGCGCCCCAGACGGCGGTGGCGCGATTGAAGGTGTTTCGTTGCGAGATCCAGCATTTGCAGTCCATTGTGCCGCCCTAGCCACGATCTTGGAGAAATATTGCTGAATAAAGGATTCACTAGAACTGTTAGTATAGACTTTGTATGTGGGAAGGGGAATAAACTCACGTATAGTAGCTGTGATCAGCGTTATGAGGCGACACGAGATTGTGTGCCAGCTCATGTGCCAAAACCACCCACCACCAAGTCGCAGCCTCTGCCTTGGCCTGTCCACTTCTTCCTTCGATCTGCGCGGCGTGTAGTTGCAGGAAGAACCTGAAGTTACAAAAAATACTGCCTCCGGTGTTGAAAGCAATAGTACCGCCAGCCTCATCATAAAAAATGTGCAAGACCTTTGGTGACATGGAGTAAACATTGCCAACCTCAACCAAGAGGCTGGAGAAGACATTTAGGTTGGTCAGGTGCTTCGACAAGAAACTGCTGGGGTCTGTAATATCCTTGGAGACAAAGACCTTCATACCATTTGACGTCTCAGCAATGAATGTGATATTCTGTGCTGGCGTCTTGTCACAGTAAGTGGCCTGCTCCTTGACTTCATTTACCTTGGGTTCCGAAAACACGCTATCAGATCCGTATGCCCGTGTCGATTTGACAGCATTTAGCAAATTCTGCTGCACCAGTGCAGGGCTTGTGACTCTGCCCTCATCCTGTTGTGGCTGCTTTCCATTGCTGGATGAGCTGCCGCTAGGTGCTTCAATCTCCTTAGGCTTATCTAAAAACTTGTTCAGCTCTTTATGAGACTCGTCTTCATTCTGGTCAGTCTCAAACCCAAGTCGACGGCTGAGGTTTGAGAATAGTCCCCTGCTCTTCCTAGCCTGCTGCTCAGGGGAGCGCTTTGTTTCTTCGGGTGAATCCCATGAACCTGGCATCGTTGGGCCAAGGGGCTCTGGTATTCTGGTGGCTTCACGTGCGGCCTCAGCGGCCTTTGCCTCAGCTCCCCATTGCTGCTCTCTCTCTTGGATCTGGCGTTGTTCCTCTTCCAAAGCCTTTCGTCTCTCTTCCTCAGCGATTCTGGCCTCCGCAGCCTTAGCTCGGAGGATTCGGTCAACATTGTAGCCACGATTTCTCAGGCCGTAAAGATCCAATGTGAGGAATGGCTCAAAGAAGAGGTATGCTTGCTGGTTTGGCCGGTTCAGCAGCATTTGACAGATAGCTTGTCCAATCTGGTACATATCGGGCTTTGCCTCGTCAGAAACGTACAGGACCCAACCGTTGCTAGTCTTGTTGCTCGCAGCCGATCGCTTCTCCGTGTGCGTCTGGTATTGGCCCTTGAGAGTTCTTCTCAAAGCCACTGAGCGAACAATATCGACCGTTAGATTCTTATCCAACCATTTCGCGTCATGTTTGATTGCATCACGTCGATAATTGGCGTATTCGAAGAGAAAGATCTTTGATCGCTCGACGACATGCTTGCGTAGGTTGAGAGCAGTCTTTTGCCTGTCACTGTGGGGTCCAATCCTAACTTCTTCCTGAACAATGCTGCTCAATTTTTGGGCACCAAGTGCCATATAGAATACCTCAAGGGAATCCTCTTCTGGTGCACAAATAAGACGATCCTTGAACAACCTGTAGCTGATAATATCGTCCAGGATCACAATCTGACTGGCGGAAGCGAGCTGGTATTGCCTGATGGGCTCGTCTTCTTCCTCAAGGTCGTCTGATTTTCCCTTAGAAGGTGCCAGTTCTTTGTACGCAAGTAGGAAGGGTGCTGAGCGCATTTTTCTCCACAGCTCTTTATCTCTGTGAAGTGTGGAGGATGCTTCCGCCAACGATTTGAGAAGATCCAAGTACTTCTCTGAGCTTTGTAGGACGCCAAGAAGACGGGCTGGCTCACTGCAGGCCATATGTGCAACTTCCAATTTGGTGGGCTCACTCTTGGCACCGCACTGGAATAAGAATGCATTTGCTTCGGAACCAAAATCGACAAAGTCAAAGATATCTCCATATGTCGTCGATGTCCCAAGGTACACCCGAGAAGGACTGACATGAGCCAGAGTGGATGTTGATTTCTCAGATGATCGAGTAGTCCGTGCAATAGGGATTATACTAGCATTGCGCAGTTTTGCCACATTGTTCTCACCCAGCTCAGTGATTCGAGATGCAAAGTAGCTGAAAAGTGCCACAGCATTCTGGTGATCCTGAGGAGGCGAAGCCAAAAGGCGATTTACGCAGTCAACCATTGGGGGATCTCTCGCAACACCAAATTTCTATGACTGTTAGCTGAGACTCTGCAAACCGTTGGGTCAAACTTACGATAGCGTGGTCGTGTAGATCTCTCCTCAGAATGTTAAAGCCGAGGATAGAAGCCCGCGGATTATAAAAGCACTGCGAAGGCGGAACGAGACGGGTGCTCCCCTGAAGAGGCATGATTGCCTTGGGACTGCCACCGAGTTGGAAAGATCCATATCCGTTGATCTGATGATTGGCGAGGAAATATGTCATGGACGAAACTCGGAGAGCTTCATCTTTGCCCGACATCAACTCGACGAGCTCCGGAACAGACGGATGAGGTCTAAGTCCAAGAGAGTTCAGAAATCTGGCCTCTTGACTGCCTGATCGATAGCTACCAGGAGGACCGGGCCATTGTAGAACAGGTAACTGCAAAGCACGGAGGGCATCCTTAGGCTCAAATAATTCCGAAACTTTGTACAGGGTTTCCGTCCCCTTGGTGGATTCCATACCCTTTGGACCGGCCTCGGCTGGACAAAAGCGTGTTTGCTTAAGTTTGCTTAGGTCTTCGCCGGGGATATCCTCACGGACGGACGCCAGATACTTGATGAGCTCGACGTGACTCCACTTCTGGTGTCCTTCACTCGAGGGGTTAAGTAATCTTGAGAAGATGGTCTCGAGATCAACGGTTTTGCGGACACCAATAATGACTAGAAACTTCTCCTTGATCTTCTCACAACCTTGGATGACGGGGAGATCATCGAATAGCTTGACAACTGGGAAGAAGGACTCTGTAGGTTTTTTCATGCCTTGTTTTGTAGGTACCACTGTGTTTGCCTGAAGAAGGGAGACAATAGTAGTTCTGGCGGTCGGGCTAGAGTTTTCAAAGTTCTTGGATAGAACAGTCAAAACCTGGATAGCAAACTTTTCTGATCGCGTCAAATTCTGTTCCTCGGGCCTAGAAGAGTTTGTGTCCAAAAGGAATCTCAACCAAGGCAGAATTTCTAATGGCTCCCATCCTAACGCGCGCAGCTCAGCCTGTTGAGAGTTGGCAGTGAGCGCATGAGGGATTGTTGTAGGAGGAATGGGCAAGTTCGCAGGAATCCTGTTTGCAATGAGATGATTCTTAATGCTTCCAAGAGCAATTATCTCGCCGGACTCCCCATCATCACTCATCGTACCAACAGCCACTTCAAGTAGAGCAGATCGACTACCAGGGTCGAGTTCACCACTCAAGCTCTTCTTACCTGCCCAGCTGATGAAGTTCATCAGCTGTACCTTGTTCATAGCCTTTGTCTCCAACTCTTTCTTCACATCTGTCACTGTGATATGCGAGATAAGGCCAAAGTCGATGAGCTTTTTCACAAATGGGACAGTCTTCATCTCTTCAGGTACAACAGGAATACTGTTGACGAATTTACTCATCTCGTCTGAAGCGATGCGAACATCTGCTGTCTGCAACACACCCCGTGTTGAGTAGATCTCAATCGAGGCCTTCTTAAAGCATATCCAAAAGGCTTCCTCAATGATTTGACCAACTTGGCCACTGGGGGTTGAGTCACCAAATGTGAATGTCTTGAGAATGTGAAGAGCTTCTGGCATGTACTTGGCAATCACGGCTGGTGAGAACTTGGTTTCTTTAGCCATGACCTGCTTAATTCGACTGCTCAAGTCGCTCATCTCGTTGGCAAATGCCAGTCGAGTGATGATACCAGCAGCTCGAAGAATTTCAAGGTTCCAAGTCCTGACCCAGCGGGCATTCAAGTCGATAGCTTCTCTTTCCACTGTCGGGATTACAGAGGGCGCTGAAATATGCAATCCGGCTCCAGTAGTTTGCATTGTAGGAAAGCCGATGAAGATACGCCCGCCTGGCTTTTTATTGGGAAGTACAGAAGCAAAGACATCAGTCGCTTTGC
Organism: Fusarium concolor; assembly: GCA_013184415.1. Lineage (NCBI taxonomy): Eukaryota > Fungi > Ascomycota > Sordariomycetes > Hypocreales > Nectriaceae > Fusarium > Fusarium concolor. The sequence continues at coordinate 64,743 of JABCJY010000068.1, forward strand.
CGAGCGCTCCAGAGTTAGCAGCTTCTTGAGAAGCTTGAGCCTCGTCGTATGACGAAGTTAAAATGGCAATCTTTGTTGTTTTTGGTGGGGGTTTCTTCGTGGCTCTTTCAAGTTCGGATGCGAAGGAAGAAGATACGCTCGTGCGGATGCTTGCAGAAGTCGCTCGAAGGAAGATTGTTGAGGATGAAAGCTTAGTCACATCTTCAGAAATCATCACCTGTGCTGCATTCTCCTCGCTCTGTGCTTTGGTCCTGATCCCTGCTTGTGAGGCAGTTGATGTGAGTCGAGCGAAAAAGGATCTCAACGAAGGAGCTTCAGGGGCACCGTAGGACTCGGTCTTTGTAACGGATGCTGTAGCCTGTGGCTTCCATCCTATAGCAGCCATGTAGGACGCATCGATCTGTGTGCTTGTGCGATCAACACTAGTAACCTTCATCAAGCCGTCCTTTGTCCTTGCCTCGAGGTCACGAGGCAAGGGAAGTTCAATACTTGGGGATGACATCTTCTTTAGGGCTAGAATTTGGTAGTCATCTATCCAGAATTCAATATGCTCAAGAGCAACAAAGGTCAAACTTGTCGCAAGAAACTGGCTAACAGACAATAGATTCGGCAGGGGCGTTGTGGTATTTCTGTAGTCGAGAACAAAGGTTGTATGATGGGTAGCTTGGTCTGCTGGAATCTGAGACTTCTTGGTGAAGAGGGCATTTCCTTTCCAGTAGAATGCCATAGCCTCATTTCCAGAGCTGACGAACGGCTCTTCGCAATCTGCGAAAACACTGTAGAAACCAACACCAAAGGCACCGATCTTTGTCTCATCGGGGTTTCCCTCAGCAATACGCTTTAGTCTCCCCCAGTCGGTTTTGGTAAAGGGTTGTCCATCGTTCTGCACAACTAAACGGCGTAGTGTATGGTTTGACAAGGTATGTTTCAGTATCTCGGATCGGCTCGTGGTACTCGGTAGTGGCACTTGGGTAGATGGGAGTGTCTCCCACTTTACGCTGACCGTCTTTGCTTGGGCATCGGCCGCATTCTGAATGAGTTCTCGTAATGTTGTCCATTCTCCCGAGTATCTTGCAAGAACCTTGTCGATAAGCGCTCGAGTATCGACGGTGACAGCTTCTTCGTCTTCGCCGTCGCGCAGAGCGGCAGCTCGTAGTCTTGAATAGTCCATTGTGGTTATGCTGTGATATGTCTACAGCTGCATTCTCGGCTCGGTGTAAGGATTGGGTGGTTGAGAGGTCAAAAGAGACGCTGTTTGCTGGAGTCAGTTATGATCCTCTAATGTAAATGAACTTAAGCGGACTGATCTCGGAGTTTACGCAAGGCAGACAGCAACTACGTACAACGGTGAGATGTGGCAAACAGTATTATCTGTCCAAACACCAAATACATAGGAGAAGGTGGTAGAATTGCAAACAGAAAGAAAAGGTTGTGGCAAAAGGCGACGATGCTGAGGAATCGAGAATCTAGGTGAAGTATGAGGACGGTTTCATCATTCATATGATCTCAAACTCGTGGCACATCAAGACCCCGAGGCTGCTGGAGGCGGTCCCTGAAAGTGACGTTGTCTACTGTCTTGGAATTAAGTAACCAATCAGAATAGTCATTGACCCACCCACTGGGGTGTTAGGGTGATATGGGGCAGCCTCGCTGCTAGGATCAATATCAGCTCCAGCCTAGTAATCTTTAGTTACCCAAGGTAGGGTACAGGTCGCTTTTCTAAGTTGTGGTTTAATTTGATTTGAGAAACGGATCTGGATAAGGAATACCCAAGGCAGGTAGGCATTCTAACTTCAGATCGAATACTATATATTTCTGCACCACGACTTATCGTTACGAAGTACCTATACTAAGTTCTGGTGGGAAGACAAGCTTTCAGCCATAGGGCGCAACTGAAGATAGCACATCTTAAAGAACTATACAAATTGACATAACATACGACTTTTGAGTCTTTGCGTTTATTTATTCTTCAAGTCTAATGCAGATAAGGCCGGCCTTAGAGATCACCGCCGCTACCCGCTGATGGATCCATTAACTTAGAGCTTAGAGCAGGACCGTGCTCAGATCCATCCATGGAAATTTTTCTGAATTGAGTCAACAGTGGATTCAGTTGCCGAGTTCGCAGCTCCAGAACTGGGACCCTAGAAAGCTAACTAGTAGATTATTTTTTTTTTTTTTTTGCTAGTAATAGCTATGACTGGGTTACATGCATTCGATTGCCAAGCTTGCTATTGAAACGTTCTTGGCAAGATATGGGGTAGTTTTCGTAGATATTGTTGTTGAGTCCGGAATCGGAGGTTAAATCGTGTTAGTAAATCACTCTGTTAGTGATGGACACGGGTGGGTGCATGCCCGAGTTGATATTTTTGCTTTTTATTCGATAAGATATTTTCATAGTGAGTCAGTTTTAGCAGTATATAACATCTAGTCTTTCCCTTTACCTTTCTCAACAAACTCAGCCATTCATACTCTGCACTAAAGCCTCCATCACCCAACTTTGGCAGTTTTTCTCCTCTTCATCAAACCAAACCACATATCACACCACAACACTCTTCATCATGTCAAAAGGCCGTGTTTGTCTGTAAGTATATGTCTTTGCTCATATTTTTGAGCATCAATACACCGAAATATTTGCTAATTGTTGTCGTCAGTGCCTACTCTGGAGGTAATGCTATTTCACTCTAAACCACAACCCAACATGCAGTGAGCACTCGGAGACAACAGTGTGCTAACAGCCAACAAGGTCTTGATACCTCGACAATCCTCAAATGGTTGATCCTCGAGGGCTACGAGGTTGTGGTATGTTTATCTCCATGTTTGCCTCCAAGTTCTTTCTAACATTTGCAGTGCTTTCTCGCCGATGTTGGCCAGGTCGAAGACTTTGATGCCGTTGAGAAGAAGGCTCTCGCTCTTGGCGCTGAGCGCATGATCATTGAGAACCTCCAGAAGGAGTTCGTTGAGCAAATCGTCTTCCGCGCCATTCAATGCAATGCCATTTACGAGGACCGATACCTCCTTGGAACTGCCCTGGCTCGTCCTGTCATCGCTCGTGCTCAGGTCCGCGTTGCTGAGAAGTACAACTGCAATCTCCTGAGTCACGGCTGCACTGGCAAAGGCGTAAGTTGAAACACCCAAACACATTAAAATCGCCTGCTAATACATCATAGAACGAGTATGATACTTTCCACTCCGCAAACTGTGTCCCATGACTGACAAACCTTTTAGCCAAGTTCGTTTTGAGCTCGCCTTCAAGGCTTGCAACCCTTCCATCAAGATCATCGCACCCTGGCGACTTCCCGAATTCTGCGAAAAGTTCCAGGGCCGACAGGATCTTCTCAAGTTCGCCGCCGAGAACAACATTCCCGTCTCATCCACCCCCAAGGCCCCTTGGAGCCAGGACGAGAACCTCGTCCATTGCTCGTACGAGGCTGGAATTCTTGAGGACCCCGATCACACTCCTCCCAAGGACCTTTGGACCCAGACTGTCGACCCTCTTGAGGCTCCTGACAAGCCCCTCGACTTTACTGTCCACTTTGAGAAGGGTCTGCCCGTAAAGGTTGCTACCCCTGACCAGGAGGCTACCGACTCCGTAGAGCTCTTCAAGCTTCTCAACAAGATTGGCCATGACCATGGCGTTGGCCGAATTGACATGTACGTTCATCGTTATGATTTCTTACAGAGTAGCATGCTTAAAATTGTATAGCGTTGAGAACCGATGGATCGGACTCAAGAGCCGAGGCTGCTACGACACTCCTGGTCTCACCATCGCCCGTCTCGCCCACGTTGATCTTGAGGGTCTTGTCCTCGACTCCAAGGTCCGTAAGCTCCGGGACCAGTTTGTGACCATCGAGTGGTCCCAATGCCTCTACAATGGCATGTATTTCTCGCCTGAGCGCGAGTGGCTTGATGAGGCCATTGTCTCCGCTCAGAAGGGCGTTAACGGTCAGGTTCGCCTCCGAGTGTACAAGGGCAACGTCTACGTTCTTGGACGATCGAGCGAGACCAGCTGCCTTTACTCCCAGGAAGATGCTTCCATGGACAGCCTTGACACCTTCTCTCCTATGGACAGCACTGGTTTCATTGCTATCCAGTCTATCCGATTGGAGAAGTATGGCGCCCAGAAGGCCAAGGATGGCGAGCCTCTTAGCCAGTCCTAGGATTGTGTAATAGTATTAGTGTAACAATAGTGGTTTGATTTGGCGTTAGGTCAGGAGAGACCTGAAAAAAGGATACAGGCCTTCACTTCGGATGAGGGCAAAGCGAATTGACAATTGATTTTGACATATGCTGAGTATAAATCGTGACAAGGCGCTTGGATATTTGCATGGGGTATCATGTATTCGACTGAAGTTGAGTTAAATGCCAGAACCTGGTCTGTCAGTCTCGATGAGGTCTAGGGCTGGCACTACGCCTACGTCGATCTCTCGACCTCGATCGGCGGCGCTCCCCGCTCCTATCTTTGTGTTGCCGTTCTTCAGCATCCTCTCTGCGATGGCCATCTCGGTGACGTCTATGACCGTGGCGTCTATCCCTGTCCCCGTCCCTATCTCGATGTCTGTCCCTTGGCCTATCCTCATCTCGGTTCCTGCCTCCATCGCGGTCGCGGCTCTGGCTCCTCCTGTGTCTTCGATGGCGCCGCTCACGATCATGATCACGATCGCGACTTCGGTGGCGTCGCCTTTCTCGTCGCTCAGAGTCATCGTGACGTCTTGAATGTTCTCTCTTTTCGTTTCCAGCTTCTTCATTAGGAGGACCGCTTGCTGGCCCAGCCTTTCGTTTGTTGGGATCAACCTCTACTGCATTGGCACCGGAAGAGTTTCGCACAGGGGGTGGCAATCCCAAAGCTGCAGCGATAGCATCCTCTTCAGCCTCCTTGACCTTGCGCAACTCCTCCTTACGTTCTCTCTCACGTCGTTCCTCCTCTGTCTCTCCGTTCTCGTTGGGCTCTCCGGAATCGTCTTCTGCTTTGGCATACCAGTTGAGATCGCGTCCTTTTTGCCATCGTCCAACAGGGGCTTTTAGACTGTGACCAAGATAGTTTTCGCGATGTGAAGAGCTTGCGACGTCGTCCCAGCTAAAATTGACGCCACCCCTGGAACCGGACTTGCGGATGCTTGAGAGCAGATCCATGGTTGGATTCTGAGACTTTGTGTTCTTGCGCTGAGTATTTAAATCTTCGTACGTCGATGTCTTTTATGATTTTTGTTGTCGTTATGGGGATGAAGATGTGAGGTTGGGGTTTTGAGGTTGAAATTGATGCGCCGTGATTGTCACTGGATGAGCCGCTGACGCGGAACACGGCCGTCTTTGTAACGCGCTAGAAACGGAACCCCACGTCGAGTGGAAGCTCGAGCTTCCATCAATGCTTCAATCTTTAAACTCAAAGGAAATATCACCATCCATACTCTATTTTAAAAAACACTACAAAGAAACATATCACAAAAATAATAAAGAACCGCACAATCCATCGAAATGTCGAACCCCAATGACCCCCCTCTCGATGAGATCCAATGGCGCTCTCCCATGGCTCTCTCACAGTGGGAGGGCGGCTTGCATAGCAACACCATCCTCTTCTATTTCGCCGAATCGCCCTTTTTCGAGCGCACGTCGAACAACGCCGTTGTCTTTAGCCAAGCCTTGAACGTTGAGTCGATGCGTTATCTCCTTGCAACACGCGAAGCCTTCGAAGGACACCTCAACACCATGTCTGGTCTCGAATTTAGGGTTGCAGAGGAGCCCGCTGAGACTGGCCCCGGAGCTGGCACTGGTGTATGGGTGATTCGCAAGCAAACACGGCGGAAGTCAGCATACGAGGATGATGAGATCACTGTACACGCTTCATACTTTGTCGTAGGGGAGAATATCTACATGGCTCCAACTCTGAGTAGCATTCTCGCAGCCAGAATTGTACGTTGTTTGGAGCATCTGACCCCTGAACAGTTCTAATCTCACTATTATAGATGACCATATCTTCATTAGTCACCAACGCTGTGTCAGCTGCCGAGTCTGTCAGGAAATGGAGTCCCTCTGTCGGCAATTTCTACCAGCTCCCGTCAGCCAAGGCATCAACAAAGCCAAAGATCCAGAACTCTGCCGCTGCAACCCCTATGCCCGTCTCAGACGATTCTAGCAAAGCCCCAACTGCTCCTACAGCTGTCACGCACAAGGATGACGAGAAGTCGCTAGAAAGACTGGCAGAGGAGTCTTTCATGATTCACATGAAATACGGCGGCGAATACATTGACGAGAACCCTATTACAGGCCGTCCAGGAGAGTTTCACCTCACGACTACAGGTCGCAAACCCCCGCAGATTTCAAAGAAGGACGGTCCAATTGGGGGAATCAATGGTCCGACCATCAACACCAAGGTTGAAGAGAAGAAGGATAGTAAGGAGAAGACGCCCAAGTCAGCGACTACTCCTAAGCCTAGGCGTAAGAAGAGCAAGATGGTGAATTCTACCAGCACACCAGCTGCATCTTGAGATATCAGCGGGGAGGAAGGTGGCGTTTCTGCGGGCAAAAGGGGCGTGTTTCATCCTTTATACAGTAATTTGATACCCAATACTATTTGACATTCTGCCCTCATTCATTCGGTTTATCTTGCTTAACTGATGGTATATCCGCCATCCACTGATAATGCAGCACCTTGAATAAAAGAAGCTTTAGGGCTAGACAGGAACAAGACGGCATCTGCAACCTCTTGGGGAGTGCCTTTTCTCTTCATAACCGCAGTCTGCACAGCGGCATCATCGTCTGGCACATCGGCTGTCATAGGCGTTCTGAACATGTAAGTACGAAGAAAGATTAACAAGAAACCGGACATCTTACTCAATAACTCCAGGGCACACGCAGTTGACTCGAACCTGGTGTTTTGCGTACTGTATGCCTTGAGTATGATCACTCGGTGATGCGTCAACGAGCCAGACTTACATCAATAGCATCACTTCTCGTCAAGCTGATAATAGCGGCCTTGGAGGCACTATACACCGCTGTGCAACAATTAGTCCATTTTAATAACACTCACTTGGAAATAATTGATGCTCACGAGTTTCTGGTTTCCCCACTAGCCCAAGGTTACTCCCAATATTGACAATCGATCCTCGAAACCCAGGCCTTCCATCATGCGTAGCCCCAATACTTTGGGTCGACATACACTTGAGCTCTTCACGCGCACAAAGCCATAGACCACGAAAGTTTGTATTCATGATCTGATCGAATTCAGCAGGCGTGACTTGATGGCTTTTCTTGGTTGGGCCGTATATGCCTATTCATGAGAGCTGTGAGCATAAACGTGTGTGAGAAGAAAATAACATACATACCCGCACAGTTGACAGCATAGTCGATACGTCCAAAATATGCAATGACAAGGGTCATGTTTCTGGTAACTTCATCTGCCTCAAGATTGTCCACCTCGAAGAAGAGTACTTCTGCTTCTCCGGCTTTGGCTGTGATAATGCTCTTTGTTTCGATCAGCTCTTTTATATTCTTGTCGAATAGAGCGATCTTGCGACATCCTTCTACGGCAAAGGATATGGCGACCTGACGTCCAATGCCTGGAATTGAGATATTAGTAGATTGCGAGGCTATGAAAATTCAGCAGATTGCTTGAATATACCTGATGCAGCGCCTGTGACGAGAGCAACGCCTGGAAAGAGGGTGAGTGGTGACCCAGACATGGCGACAGTCTATAAGAAACAGAGAATATCACGAATCAAATCTCAACAAAGGTGTTTGCTAAAACAACCCATAGTTGAAGCTATCGTGCCATAAACACGATCTTGCATGATGACGTTACGTTGAGATCGCCCAATCACACTCACCGATTTTTTTACTGCATTTTGAGGCCTAGACAATATATAAGGATACGAAATTTCATATAATCCACGAGGTATCTTATCTATATAAACTTTTCAACTATAAACTATTAAGAACACCGACCGTATTTTCGTCTTCTATTCCACAACCCAACCCTTTCCAGGAACCTTCCGCTGCTTCACCTTCTTCGCAGGCAGAGGCCATCCTTGACCACCAGTGCTCTCGGCTCTCAAGTACGGAACCACAAAGCACTCTCTTACTGTACCACCGTCCGTACCTGTTGTAGGCTTGAGCTCCTTGATCGGTTTGCCGTAGGAGATGAGGGGCGTTCCCTTGGCTAATCCTGCAAGTTGCCCGCCTGTGACATCTGTGAGAGCGTGCATTCTGGTCTTTGGTCGTTTCTCTGCATCAACTGATTGCGCAGCTCTTTGAAGATATGAGTAGACGATGTACTCGGGGCATTCTTGGACGCTGATATGGGCGAGGGGTGACGTAGGATGGATATATACTCCACGGCCGCTCTCAACCTCTTGACCAGTGTGAATGGGAATCAAGGGGATATAAGGAACGTCGATAGATCGGCGAGGCTTGCGAAATTGTTCAGGAGGATTAGGTGTGAGATCTGCGCGGATAGCAACCTGATCCACGAAGCCTGCTGCAACCATTTGCTTGAGCGCCGCCACTTGCTTAGGCGATGGAGGATCCAGCTTATCCTGATATTTCAAGTTGGTGAAACCTGATATATTCGTTCTCAGCAACTCAGTGATCTGTTTTCGCAGTCGTTGAGTTTCCTGAAGCACCTTGAACCGGACAAAGTGATTTTCACACCATTCCTCTGTAGGCTCATGAGCAAATTCTCCCACGACTTGCAGGATCTTCATAGCATCAGATTTGTCGTCCAGATAGCAGAAGTTCTTGTGGACTTCGTTGAACATCTTTCGCACGTTGGCTTGACGATCTTCCGCAATTACATCTGATGTTGTTCGGATAGCAGTATCATCCTTTGCTGCGAGTGCCGGAATGGCCTGATTCTCAGGGAGGAAGATCTCGGCAGCCGATAGACCAGCAACAAGAGCGATTGTGTAGTGGATGCAGTCGTGAAGATGGCCGACCAACAAGATGCGTGCAAATCTGGGAGACAGAGGGAACACAGACATGGTTTGGCCAATCTGGGTAACGTGACCGGACGAAGAGATTGCAGAGAGATAGGTCAACAGCTTTTCAGACTTTGCAAGAGCTCGTCGATCGGGTGGTGTAGGGAAAGGGAAGTTGACGACATGCTGCAGGTTCATTGCCTTGAGCTGGAGCACAATACCCTCAATGGGCATTCGCAACAGCTCAGGGTCTGTGAAAGCAGGGAAGTCTCGCTCATAAACCGCAGAGGAGTAAAGTCTGTAGCAGTGGCCAGGGCCGGTACGACCAGCACGACCAGATCGCTGGTTCGCACTGGCTTTACTGATCCAGCCAATATCATAACTCTGGACGCCGCTTTGACGGTCATACTGTCGCTCCTTTGATCGTCCGCAGTCAAAAACATATCGAATGCCGGGGATGGTCAGACTGGTCTCTGCAACGTTGGTTGCCAAAATGATGTTTCGTGTGCCTTCAGGTGCTGGCTCAAAGACTCGCATCTGTTCGCGTGTTGGGAGCAGAGAGTAAAGAGGCAAAATTCGCATCTTTAATGGCGCAACCTCTTGATCTTCTTCAATCTGGAACTCATCTTCATCGTCTTCATTCTCATCATCCGTAGGTATCTCATCAAAATCATCGCCAGTGCGGTCATCCACGTCTCCAAATTCAATATCTTCCACTTCCACGGGAGCCTCGCTAGCAGATATTTGCACCTTGGGTCCATCTGCTGTCTTGAGACCGCCAAAAGCGGCCTTGAGTTTCTTACTGAGTTCCAAAATCTCGTTGCGGCCAGTCAAGAACACGAGAATATCACCAGGGGGTAGCTTCTTATGGCCCCTACTAATCTTTCGGAACGCCTCTTCGACGTAATCGTGCTGAGTTCTTCGGGAGAAATGAATAGTAACAGGATGTTGCCGGCCCTCAACCTCCAAAACAGGCGGTGGAGTGGCAAAGAGAGTAGGATTCATGGTGAGATCCTCTATCCGAAGTGTGGCAGACATGATGATGAGCTTCAGAGGCTTAACTGTAGGGTCCTCTGCTGCCAGCTCTGCGCGAAGTTTGATGACTCTGCTAAGCATACCGATAAGAATATCCGTGTTGACACTTCTCTCGTGAGCTTCATCAATGACAATGGCGGAGTACTTCTTGAGTGTAATGTCTTGCGCAACCTCACGCAGCAATACACCATCAGTCATAAACTTGATAGCAGTCTTGGGGTCAACTGTGCCCTCAAAGCGAATCTGGTACGCGACTACCTCGGACTTGTCGCCAAGTTCCTCGCCAACTCGCTTGGACATACTGACGGCGGCAACTCGACGAGGCTGCGTAATACCAATCATGCCAGGCGTAGGTGAGTCAGGAGAACCATATCCAGACTCATACAAGAACTGAGGGATCTGGGTGGTCTTTCCGGAACCGGTGGAACCGCAAACCACGACAATGTCATGGTTGTGAATGGCTTCCATCAGCCTTTGTTCCTCCGATACCACAGGAAGCTTCAACCTCGTCTCCTGAACCTCTGGCGTTCTGGTGACCGATACACTGTGAACCTTGCGGTTGATATTCTGCGTTGGCTGTAGTTCCATCGGCAAAGGGTCTTGTTCGGGGGCCCGAGGGACAAAGTTGTCTGGTTTGGGAATTTCGAGGTTGGTTGTTGTTCCTTCGATGGATTGGTAACCAAGGGCTTCGTTTCGTTGCTGATGCGCCCAGGCTTTAAACGAAGACGATCTCTGCGCCTTGCTCTCTTTTGCGTCTTCCATATCACTATCCGAATCACCATCCGACTCTTGCTCAGATCCCTCGCTGGATCCTTCTTCGTCTTCTTCTTCGCTTCCACTATCCTCCTGATTTTGGGCTTTCTCGTCGGCCGCATCGTCACTGAATCCGTTCCACTCATCGCTATCACTATCGCTATCGCTTCCATTACTATCAGACTCTTCGGACTCAGGCTCAGGTGGTGCTTCGACTGGAGCCAGTGAAAACCTCGATTTCACTCCGCCTCGTTTTTGTCGTTTTTGAATGACAGGCCGTCCTTCGCCGTCGACTTCAAGCGGTCTCTTGAGACCTGAACCAACTGCAGGCGCACTTGTTGTTGGTTTTGACTGGGTTGGTTCTTTGGGTGAGGGTGTTGGCTTCGATGGAATATGTTCCTCTGGCTCAGATGCGTCGCTCTCGTCACTTGAGGCACCTTCGTCCACTTCTCGTTCTTGTCTCTTCTCGAGAAGAATATTGTTCCTCTCCTCCTCACCACCCTCCAAGCCAGCCTTTTCCTCTCTCATTGCTCGTCGCAATGCTTCCTTCTTAGTCTCGCGACCCTTTCCGAGAGATCGACTACTCGAGAACAAGCTAGTATCGACTCGGCGCTCAGCGAGCTTAGCCAGCAGCTCGCGATTCTCATCTTTGCGCAGCTTGCCCTCAATATATTTTTCTAAACGCTTGGCCTTCTTTCCGCTCATTTTCGCGCCGTCCTGACGAAGCTCCGCCTTCATCTGGGCCTTCTTGGTCTCGCGATCAGCCTTGGCTGTAGGGAGGAGCTCGTCCTGGTTTGTGTCCTGGGGGATTTCATGCTGTGCATTTTCTTTTGCTCTTTCACGAGCCAGCACTTTGTGCTTCCGTTGACGAGGAACGTACTTAGCCATTTTGGAGATCAAGTAAAGTCGGAATCGCAAATGGAATTCATGAAATTTTGGGATCAAAAGTTATTCTGCCACGATCTACCGCTAGTATCTGAATCTGTTTTCGGGATAGTGCGGGGTGGTGGGGCCGTCACTAGGTGCCTAAGGTAGGTCTTAAGCCAGGCCACTGTACAGAAATTCCAGATTTCATGATAAAAAAATAACTCTATGAATTGAGGAAAATTTAGGTTGGATTAGGATCAGGCTTAGGGTAGTTAAGTAGGATTACTTACCTCTAGGTGTTAGAAGTGCATGTGTTCCTGCAGGTAGGCAGTCATTATCCGATGAGAAGCTGCTGTGGCCAATAGATTCCCCAAGCCTGTTGCGAGCTGCCCCACGCTGACACGAGCCTACCGAAACCTAGAGCTCTTTGAAGTGGGATTCAATGCTCCAGTGCAACTCAACTCTACTCAGCTCTCTACCAAAAAGTAACCGTACACCAATATGGCGCCTGTGGATGTTAGAGAAGAACCTTTCCCTTCCCGGTCTCGAGAAGTCTCGGGCCTAGTCAATGGAGTTGCCACGGAGATCACTTCTGCCAGCTTCGCCGACAAGATTCTCATTACCATCTCTCAAGAAGGCCGATTGTCACAATGGGTATCTAATTACCTTCATTCGTCAGTCTCGAATTCTGCTGACTTTGAAATAGATACAGGTTCCCTTGACGGGATCGTCAGCTGGAGTCGTCGAAATGAACCTCCCTGGCTCAAACAAAGGTCTGCTTCCATCCACACACCTCACGCCTACAACACTACTTGGTGGCGGGGGTGAGGCGCGTGAGACTCTTGGGCAACTTTACGCAGCGCAGATTGCAAGCCAAATATGTCTGAGATCACCAGATGATCGACGGATACTTGTTCTGGGCCTCGGACTTTCCAAAACGGATCTTGAACGTGAAGCTTTCTTTGACCTCTTGGAGCTTGTCCAAAAGATATTATGAGCTTTGGTGGTGTAAGGGTGCTAAAGAACAACTTCAAGAAAATGGCTGTCGCAATCGGACACGCTTGGAGAAGGGCCAATGCACGGGCTGAAGAGAATCTTGGAATCGCCTTTTTTTTTTGTTAAAGCAAATTACAAGTCGGCCATTTCAGAGCATTCATGTATTCATTAAGGTGCATCGCCAACTAGAAAATCTGGGAGAGCACATCCACTTATAGACAGTGTACTCAATGCTGTTTGCATATCTACTTGGCACCCCAAGTAACAATGTCGTCATCTATCCTGTATTTGTTTCTTGCTCAGTTTGAGAGCGTAGGACCAGCAACGACAACCTAACTTTTCATCGCCAGTGCTAAGACCAGAGTGTCAGCAGTCACGACGAAGAGGAAGGCATGGCGGCATTCAGCAGCCACTCATAATGGGAGAATGGTAATTAATCCTTCATCCAAGTCCTTCACCAGCGTTTATAACAATAACGTAGATGCTACTGTACAACTATGTTCATGACGTTGGAGCCCGGTTCTTACGGTCCCTAATACCATGTTAGCATCATGTCTGTTTTCTTGGAAGTCAATGACTTACGTGCTGAGCCTTCTGGAAAGCTGTTGCAACTTCTTATCGTTGTTAGCTTCATCAGCTGCCTTCTGAAGCGCTGTGTTTCGCTCCTCCTCTTGGTGCTTAACCACTTCCTCATGACTAGGTGGCAGTCTCTCGTTTTGCAAATCAACCTTTCGAGCATCTTCGAATGTGTTGATGGCGTTCTTGAGACCCTCGGCACCAAGCATAAGGGTTCCAGCAGGCAACCTTCCACCAGAAACGGTCTTGAGTTCTGTGACCTTTTCGGACTCCTCGCGAAGCACCTGGAATACACGAGATAGTCGGCCAATGGCGAGAATCTTGTTTTTGATGGCTCTTCGTCGAACCTCAATCGACTCGGGGTCGTTGGACAATGCTGGCGAAGCTGGGCCGGGCGAAGTTGTGGATGGTGTCTCCTCCTTGAGTTCTTCCTCGGAACAGGTGCTGAGAATGGCAATAAGCATATCGGTGATCTTCTCTCCCACAAAAGGAAGAGACCACGTGAAAACGTCCATGAAGTTGGGTAGCCAGTAAGGATGAGGAGTACAGTTGAACTGTCGGATGTTCATGACATTATTTTCATACTTGAGCACTGCAGCCTTGTTGTTGTACACATCGAGATAGTTGGGGGCGGAGAAAATGGTCATGACACTAGGGAAACCAGTAGTTCGCGTCTTCCGATACATTCGATAGCCTGCATCTTGGGCCTCGTGGGCGCGAATGATGGAAAGAAGGTTGTTCTTCTCCAAGAAAGCACACGCAGCAGGATAGGAGAAGAAGTACGAGCATCCTCGGACATGGTTGTGCAGGAAGTAGTCGCTTGTCTTTTCCTGGCCAAAGTCTTCGAGGGGGTCAGCCCAGAGGATGTCGCACATGAGGCCTTGGGTAGGAGGCTCGCGGAAACGATCAATCTGAAAAGAGTTAGCTACAAAACCACACCAAAGCAGATTACAGGTTACGCACGCTCTTCAAGTCGTCGAGAGTGTGTAGCTCAGGGCTCAGTCCACCGTGAATGCAGAGGAACTGCTTGTTCATAACAGCGGCAAGGGGAAGGGCGCAGAAGGATTCCATGCAGGCCTCGTAGATAGTCTCTGAGTATTTGTGCTTGCATTCGAGCTTGAAAGTGAAGTAGTCGGTCAAGTGGCGACACTCGTGGTTTCCTCGCAGCAGCCAGAGGGTCTTGGGGTAGTGGATCTTGAGACACCAGAGGTAGAGAACACATTCTATGCTGAAGTATCCTCGGTCGACGTAGTCACCAAGGAAGAGATATCGGGTCTCGGCGGGGTCACCGCCAACTTCGAAGAGCTTCATGAGATCGTAGTACTGTCCATGAACATCACCGCAGACGGTGATGGGGGCGTCCATCTCGAGAAGGTTAGGTTCAGCGCGCAGAAGCTCGGTGCCCTTCTTAATGATCCAAAGAGCCTGCTCTTCGGTGAGACGGCCCTCTCGATAAAAATGCTGCTTAAGAAACTGAAGGTTGGGCTTGGAATGGGTCTCATCTTCGAAGAATTGCTCGTCGGTAGGTTTGTACATGGCAGGAGCTTGGACATCTGTGAAAATGCAATAGATTTGGGTCAGCCAAAGATATTCGCGGCGACACAAGTAATATCACTAGCCATAATGGCATATCGTTCGGAACACGAGCTAAATAACAGCAAAATGTATTGTGGGCGAATCTGCGACACCATTGTTGTCGATGATGATGGCGGGGTTGAGGCGGCGACAACTGGAGGGGGATCTCACGAACCTTTGCACACACGCTCCAAGGTGCTGACCTGGGTGTTGTCCTCCATGGTATGAATGGTAAAATCAATCTCGGGGACCGGCTTCTTCTCCTGGATTGCGCGAATGGCATTGTCAACCTGGACGTTGCGTCGCTCCTCAGTAGAGGGCGCAGTGTTGGCCTCGCCTTCAGAGTCCATGGTGGGCGGCTAGGGGGTGATGGACGAGGCGAGAGGAGGGGAGGGGAGAACTGGCGGCGGTGAAGCTGTTGCTGGTTGTGATCGATGGTAGGAATACTTGTCGAAACTTGCAAAAACGTAAGATGGAATGCGACTATATAAAGAGGCAGACGGCGATGCGCAAGTGAAATGTTTGAGGAGTAGCCGTGGCCAGGTTTGAAAGAAGACGGTTACTGGATAGGGCTGACCAGAAAGAGCGGGAGTCAGGTAGGTTGGGAGGTAAGAACTCTCAGCAGCCACTGCCAGTTGGGAGATGACGGGTGAGCAATTCTTAGGAACCTGGGGCCAGACCAGACTCAGGTACCTTGGGAGGGAGCTTAAGTACTGGATCGGCACTGGGAGGTGGAGATATACAAGTGAATGCGGGCAGAGTACCTTTTCAACACCAACAGCTCTTCTCCATCTGACAGCTCCGTCCTCGCGTTTACCTTATTCCAATGGCAGGCCCTGGCCTCGGCCCAATTAGAATATGGTTATAAAGGTAGCATTCTCGCTCGCGTGGTCATTATTCATTGCCTCTCTATCTGACTTTTACTCACTCTACTGCGCTACTGCGCAATGTTAATTGTCTCTCGGTGTCGGGAAAGGTACCGCTCCCCTGAAACTTGCTGCCAAAATCGGAAAATTGACTAGGCCTCGATTCTTATCTACGATCCAAACGGGATAACGGTTTTGATGAACAAAGCGGTGAATGGTGCGATATTATTGCACGCTTCGTATTCTGCGCATTTGCGCTCTAACCTAGGTACTTACCATATCGATATTCTCATTCTCACCCAAGATACAACGGGATCCCCCAAGTCAAGGAATCCGAAGTCTGACGATCATTAACGAGGATGCTATCTTTGCATTCCGTGCCCCACGTTACGCCCATCTGACCAGCTGATTGTTGCAAGTTGCAACTCGCTACCAACAGACCATCATTTCTCATATTTGTCCTCGACAATTGAGCAGTTCGTCCACCTCCAGGTTGCTTCGTACTAAGTTCGTAGACCCTTGCTTGGAACCTACTTATATCTTGACGCTTCTATTCGGATTGGCAGCCTGGATCAAGTTGGTTTCTAACCTCAGTCAAGCATGTCATTCTGTCTGTGGAGTGACAATTGCGTTGAGATACGAATCTTGTCTAATTGGAAAGCCTTTAATATCTATATCCTTAACTCCCATATTGCGACGCATGACAGCCCTACTAATTCAAGAGTACCTAACGTAGCTGCTACGAAGATCAAACGCGTCAACAGCCCACAATTCAGACTCTCTTAAGGCAAGCAGTAACCGCCATCGACGATCAGGTCATGGCCTGTTGTGAAGGACGAGGCGTCGCTGGCCAGATACAAATAAGCTCCCTTGAGCTCCCCAGTCTCGCCTTGACGTCTGAACATTGTGTTAGTCAAGAGTTGGTAAACTTCAACGTGAAATGTACTCACCCAGCGCATGTCTTTTCCTTGAAAACGTTCTTAACGTCTTCACTGATGAAATCTGTAATCTCAGTCTTGATGTATCCGGGAGAAACAGTGTTGACGCGAGCGAAGCCTGACCATTCCACCGCCAAAGATTTGCCTAGTTTATTACAGTCAGCAGTCAGACACCTCACTTTTCCGCAAGAAATGGCTTACAGAGGTGAATAACAGCTGCCTTCGAGGCGTTGTACACTGCCTGCAGCTGAGGGATGTTGACGATGCTTCCACTCATAGACGCTGTAGCAATAAAGCTGCCGGCCACAAAGTTGGTCAATTTCTTTCCGTCCATTGCTGTGCCCTCTTTCTTCTGTCTTCGGAAATGTGCTCCTGCGCTCCTGGCGCACCACATGACACCGTCGACGTTGACCTCCATAACACGACGGGCTCTCTCCGTAGGGCCATCGATGAAAGGGCCGTCTTCCCAGGCAATTCCAGAGTTGGCTACAAAGACGTCCAGGCGGCCGTTGAACTCGGAAATGATCTCGTTGACGGCCTTGTCAACTGCTTCGGGTGAGATGACATTGACCTGGTATGCTCGGCCTGGTTCTGTAAGTCGCGATTTTAGAGTGAAATTTGTCGTTGACTTACACTTGACGCCGTATTCCTTCTCAATCTTCTCGGCTTCCTTCAGTGCTTGTTTGTTACTGTTGTACCAGATAGCTACATTGGCGCCAGCCTCAGCAAGTGCATGAGCAATGGCTAGGCCAATGCCCGCACCAGCTCCAGAGACAATAGCTGTGCGGCCCTTCAGAGAGAAGAGCGAAAGCACTCTAGAAGTATCTGGCACCGCCAGGTTGTCGTGGTGAAATGCGCCAGTTTTGGGGTCCATGGTTGTGAATGAACTTGTATTAGAAAGTGTTGATGCTGAAGATAAACCAGTCTCAGGATGGACTCGTCGTGAGAAGTAAAGCTTGAAGTCAACAAGGTTACGCGCTCAAGCAAATACATGTAGGGAACTGCCAGACTTTATATATTCCACTCTGGCTTTTATTCTTATCCAATGCCAGACATCCTCGGCTCTTCTCCCAATTGAATATTTATTCTCCTTTTGCGACATTTACCGACGAACCAGACACGTTCATTCAGTCCAAGAATCTCTTTCGGCCCTTGTCCCTCCAGTGGACCAAAGTCTGGAGGTTCACAAGGCACGAACTCGTCTCCACCGTCTGGCGCACCTATCAACCAGCTTCATTTCAAGATTAGCCGTGG
Source organism: Fusarium concolor (assembly GCA_013184415.1). NCBI lineage: Eukaryota > Fungi > Ascomycota > Sordariomycetes > Hypocreales > Nectriaceae > Fusarium > Fusarium concolor. The sequence goes on from JABCJY010000068.1 coordinate 82,512, forward strand.
TAAGACTTGATATTCTGTGATACGCTGTCACAACTTCGTGGAGAAATACCTCTAGCGCGACTACTGAGATTACTGCCAGGGTCGGGACTCCGGGTGCTTACTTTTAGCCCTTTTACTGTCCATTCAACTCCCATTATGCTCCATGTTCAGGATGGACATCGCGGGGTTAGAGACTTAGAGCAATGCCCCGCCATTTGAGAACCCGAGGACTTGTGCCATGTCATTGCGGAGGCTGTTGTCGGTGTATTTAGCCAGGCGACTATCGCGGTTAAGTACATGCCGGAATTATAGTATTGCACAACTAGAATCTGCCAGGGCCATCACTCCGTGCAAAATGCAAACATGTTGCTATCAGGGTTTCTCTGCCTCATGATCTTTCACAAAGGGCAAGCTATTCAAGCTTCAAGTCGACTGAGAATTTCTTTCTCATCTAATAAAACTCATGCTTCTTTCTCTTCTGTCACTTCAGGAAATAATTCGGGACGTTCCTTGACAATTTCATCAAAATCCGAACAAAAGCCAACGTTTTTCATTCTTGTTCTGTTGTTGTAGTGTCGTCCCGTGGCTCGATGGCCCGGTGTATTCGTCACACGGTAAGTGGACATAAAGTCATCGTACGGGACTATGTAGAGTAAGAAATCAGTCACTTCAAAGGTAATTCACACCCTGAAACTTACTGTACGCTCCACAGATACGGCGAATTCCTGTGAATGCACGTCGGCCGTGCAGAACTCGCCAGTTGTTGAAGACTAATAGAGTCAGCATCGGTTTGCACCAAGGCTCGGTTTGCACCAAGGCTGGGCTTGCACTTACTAACGATCGTTCCTGGCTCCAACTGGAACCAATACTCGCTCTCCTTCCGATGCAGGATCTCCGTCCACTTTCGAGCTGCGTTGAACCATTCCTTGAACTCGGTGGGGTTCACACTACCACGATCTTCATTGTTCCAACGGATACGTTGAATATAGGTCCGTTCCAATTCGATCACGGGGTATGTGTGGTTTGGAGTGATTGATATTCCAGGATTGCCGCTGGCATGCCATGGGAGCTCAATAGTGGAAAGCAAGCGATATGCATTGGGGTCTTCTTTTTTTAGAATTTTAGCAGCATGGAAGCCATCAACCAGCAGTGACTCGCCACCCAAGGGCTCATTTTCTGGTGCACCGGGAGGTGCCTTGTGTGAGAGAAGGTGAAACGCTTGGAGGCCAGCGGGCTCGCTAAAGTAGGTAGTGTCTGTATGGGCTGGGAGAGCGACATTTGTATAGGCTAGATCAGCCTTGGCAAGATTCGGCGTAAAGTCGTAGAAACCGCCGTAATGTGTGGTGCGGACTGGTCCCAACCGGGCCAAGAGGTCTTGAGTCGACTCGGGATAGGCGGGTGCGCTTTTAACAAAGCAGAAGCCGTGAACCAGCTGAGATGTGTAAGTTATTGGAACATAGGCATAGTCAGGAGTGGCATACAATATTTCTGGTCAGCTGGCTGAGGGCTTTCCAACCACCGTCAAGAAAGAAAGCGTCATAAGGAACTTGGGGAGGGCTATTCCCAATGGACGAATCCCAAAGTTCCGCCGTACTGCTTTGTCAGAGGCCTCTATGTTGTAGCTGAGCAGTGATGAACAACTTACTGGTCCTTTCCAAACTCTTTCACGAACCCTTTTTGAAACCAGCTGTAAAGATATGGCCAGGGATGTTGACTTTTGTGGTTGTCAGACCCTATCAACAGTCAATCAATGTCTATGGATAGCAATGATATTGATCGGCGTTTCTCTTACACTCAACCAAGAGTTCATCCTTTGCCATTTCAAATTTGACTGGATGAAGGTCTTCTGACAACTAAGTAGTATCAGTATAGTCAGTCGCATAGCCCCCACCCAATCTTGGAGTATTGCCCACCTGGAAAGTGTCAACAAGCCTTTGCTTTGTGTCGGGATTAACACACTGACTGCATTGGCAGGTATCACTAGAAACTCATAAGTGTCAAACCATAGAAGCGATTAAGCGCGGTCGTTACCCACCGCAACCACAAGTTAGGACTGCACCACGAGGCTAAATGTCAGCGACCTCAATAACAAGCGCGATAAACCATGTCACTCACAAAGTGCGATACTGCATCCCAAGAGTTGGCCTTTTGCGGGCTATACAGACTCTCAATGCGTCCGTAAGCCGTACAAAAAGTTCATCCTGAGGATCCTCTACTTCAACCTCGGGTTCGTATTTGCTCGGTCTTGCGTTCCAGCGCCCAAAGCGAATGGCTGTTTGGCTCAAACATCTGGCGTTTAAGGGTAGGGGACGGCTTAATAGCCTGGAACTATACACAAGAGTGATTAGACGTATGATTGAGAGTTAGGGGATACTAAATTTACCCGGGGACCCGAGCTAGTCGACTGAACATGGTGATAGAACTGAGAGGCCAATAGTACAGTAGGAAACTGGACAAGTATTGCTTAGATATTGGCAATCATGATCTTGGTGTTGTCCTTCTCTCTGCCGTCTGTCTGTGTAGGTATACTCTGTACCTCGGTATATGGCGGGAGCCCCCGATAATCGCATCAGGATTCTCCGACAGCCCGAGCTCTACGTGGAGTCGACAAATAAAGGGCGTTGTTTATATCGTCATGCACGTGCCTCGGTCCATGTTTAAAGATGGAGCTAGAAACTTGAGGTGTATTGTTGCAAATAAATTACCCATATGATGTCTCATTAATGTAGCGGATGTTGCACTTCTTTTGGTTACCTATCCATTATTCCTATGTTGTTTGCTATCCGAGAGCTAGCACTGGCAGACAAAGAGACCTCCAGCCTGACAACTCCACTCGCTGCTGAGATGTTCAGGGCATTGATCAATGGATGGCTTGATTACAATAACGTAACCCTACCTTACCTTACCTCCAACTACAGCTCTTTAACCATGGACTACGGTGACTCTTTCTTTTCTTTATTGATGCATTCTACCTATTGACCAGTGTCAATTGAATCCTTTCAGACGATGTAACTCTTGCTCAACCCAAGAGCCAATCCGAGAATTGTCATGACAAACGCTCTTATTTCGAGCTCTCCCATTCCTCAACTTCCACCCCAAGTACAGCACAAGCCCATTATCTCAACCCAAGGCAGTTTCCCAAGACATACGCCAACTTGTTTAAGTGTTTCGTTTCTCCTTAGGTGACCCAGACCATCACCGCCTAATGCCAAGTGGCTATCTCAACTTCCAATAGCGCGTCTCTCATCAGTCCTCCCCCACTTGTATAAGCGCTGGACCTTGGACCTGCGTCTCTTTGGCCCTCGAGGTTTCGAAACAACGCCCTATGACAGTGAGTCGTTTCTGGCCTCGCTTCCGAGGGTTTGGGTTGCGGCAGGGGAGAGCACTTTGTAGGGGCGTATTGACCACTTCCGGGGGCCTAGTCGACGCTATTTGTCGCGCCCGCGGTTAGGATGACTTCGTGATTGGCGTCGCCAGGCGATCTTGCGACCCCTGCTATCAAGGCTGACTTGGTTGTTTCTTGGAACAGAAAAAGAAACAGAGCCAACAGCTCGAAGAAACATCCTGATTTGGTCTGTGATTCAGGTAGGGCAGTACCAACAATGGAACCGTCGTGCAGGAATAGCTTGGTATCATTCTTTCAGTTGCGTCTCCTCTTTCTTTATCATCAAGAACTGCTGCGCGGCGTCTGCACATGAGGCGCCTCGATCTCACTTCTACCAGTTCTCTTTCTTCCTGGTTCATCCCGATCACAGCTTGTCAGCATTCTTGTCCATCGTCCATGTAGATCTATCATGGCTTTCTCTCCCCAACCTCACGAGGGACATCTTCTCAGGATCTTCCTTGTGCTGGTTTCCTTTCTGCTCGCCCCAGCAAGTCCTGCTGCTGTCGAACCTCACGTGAGAGTCTTCGCCATCGAAGAACCAGAAAGCCCTCGAAAAGTCCCCCTGTTATACTTGGACTTCCCATTACAACACCATAAGCGAGATGGATCATGTCCAATATCTGGAGACCACTGGTGTGGTAACGACCTTCCCGGGGATTTCTGTTGCTCGTCGGATTCCATTTGCAGAGTGCTTGCTGCAAACACCACCGCTTTATGCTGCCCAAAGAACTCGCAAGGAAAATGCGAGGTCATCATGCCTATAACCTGCAATATCGAAATGCAGAACTCGTCAACTTATCCAGAAGCTGCAGTCAAGACACTTGCACTTGATGAGGACCTAAAACAATGCGGTAGTAAGAACGGAGCCAGGAGATGCTGTCCGTTTGGCTACAGCTGCAGGGGCGATAAGGAGTGCGTACTCGACAAAGATCAAGATGAAAGCTACGCATTTCTTCTTCCTGTTTCTGAACATACATCGGCTACAACATCGGCTACACTCACGATATCTACGGCTGCGTCCTCAGTGACTTCTGATGTCCTATCAGTCGAAACATCAGAAGCACCCGATGCAATCGTCCGCCATCCCTCAGCCATCCCCACTACTTCTACCACCGAGCCATCCACTCCAAAAGACGACGGAGAAGACAAGGAAGACGCTGGTGTTGGTCCAACAGGTGCAGTGATTGGGGGCATTGTTGCCGGCGTCTGCTGTCTCGTTGGAATAGGCATCTTTGTCTGGATGAAGTGGTTCCGGAAGAAGAAGATTCAAGACACTCCCAACATGCCATTGACTAGAGAATCATGGGGATACTTTTCAGCAAGAAGTACGCCATCAACTCGATATGTCCATATTGCTCGCGGTCCGGATGACAGATTCATTGTTACACCAACCACGGCCGGGTTTACGCCTGGTATTCCACCGCTTGCTCCTATCGTAGAGGAGAAGCAGAGCCCTGTTGAACTTCCCGCCACGCCAGTATCTCTCTGCATGTGGTCAAATCTTGAGAACGCTGCTGTGGAGGAGCCAAAGTTAGCATATGTTGTTCCAGCCAAAGGACAATGATAGCTTTGAACTGGTATAACAAAACATAACATTATGACGTATGATACAAAGCATGATCAACAGTTTACCTTCTTGCACATAGATTTTTATTTTATAACGATTTTTCTTTGTTTTTTATTACGTTTATGACGAGGGATATGGGGGCGGAAGATATGTCATTGGCGTTGATATGAGCGTGGTATTGATAGTCTTTTTGAGTTCAATACAGACTTTTTATCTGAAAAAGAATGTTTGTCATCAGATATCGTGCATCAAAATTGGTAATAATGAAATATTCAGTGATTTAGCTGGGGCTTTGGTGTTTACTTAATGTCCGCATAACAGCTTGAAGTCACATTGATTGTCTATATCCATGATTGATGAAACACCCTCAGCTAGTATTACTCTATTGAAGGCAATGTTGGCACTACCCTCTTTTTATCTTCGTAGGTTCCAGCATCTTCCGAGTATATGAAATCAAAGCTTTCTGTATAGTAAGCCGGTCCTGAAATACATGATACAGGTACCTAGGTACTTACAGTGTCAGGTATGAAACGGCCCGTATCAGCACTGTCTTATCAGTTTGGAATCCACTAATGCAAAGAAGCAATGTTGAATTTCAACAAACTGTTCTAACAAGATTACTTCCATTGCAATTGCGCCTTACTTCAATAATTCTCTCCCTATTTCAAACGGCTTATCCGAACTGCAATTAGTTGCTAATCCTTCCATTCTGGCCACTATTCGAACCTCTCTCGCAAAGATACCCTCTGTCGCATTTTCACGCCTACGTAGGCCATGGCTTACCTTTCGATCGGCGCCATTATTTTACCACTACTCTACTGATCACGGGTCCGAGGCTAAGACACTTCGAGCTGCGACTTCGACTTCTAGGCGCAGTTTAGTTGATTAGACTTCAAATACAGCATGACGTCTCAACATCCTGACTTCGACGCCTTCTACGACGACCAGGTGGCAGCTCATCGACAACTCTTTCCGCAACAGTCTCCTTGGGATCGCATCGCCCAGCCGAGTGTGCTCATCTCTTGCCTCATCGTTGTCATCACCCTTACATACAATTTATATGCTTCGACCACCACAGTTCAAGAATCGATACAGCTGCTGGGAACTAGCCTTTGGGACGGCCTTGTATTCATTGTCCCTGAGAGCCTCCTGGATGCCGTAGATACTCCTGATAATTCCACCACAACCGCAACCCCCGAGTCGATGTCGCTCGTCGAACGAAGCCGCCATGCTACCAAAAGTGACAAGATGCGGAGGGTCCTGGGGCTGACCCGTCCTGGTGGCGTCATGTCCTCAGTATTCCAGGTCAGAAATCGCGCGCTTTCAATGACCGGGAGCGTATTGGGGTTGAAGACCGAGTCCGATCGCCCGCCAGGCCTTGGCAATATGGACAACTCTTGCTATCAGAACAGCATCCTTCAAGGCCTTTCATCTCTCAAACCTCTCCCGGAATACCTCTCCACCTACCTCGAAGCATCAGATAAAAGTAGCGGCGATCGAGACGTCGCACAAACATTACGAACCCTCATCGCTGACCTGAACGATGTATCGAATTATGGACGAACGCTATGGACTCCAGGCCTTCTCAAGTCGATGAGTACCTGGACACAACAGGATGCTCAAGAATACTACTCCAAAATCTTGGACGATATCGATAAGAGTGTCGCCAAAGCCGTCAAGAACGCGCAGCCTCAGCACCCTGGTCTGGCTGTCAAGATGGATAAGGACGACACGGCTGCAAGCGAGCACAGTGATGACAGCGGTTATCAAAGCATAATATCTTCACCCGATACCAAGACAAATCACAACCCACTGGAAGGTTTGCTGGCGCAAAGAGTTGCCTGTGTTCAATGTGGATATTCTGATGGATTGTCTATGATACCCTTCACATGCTTGACGTTGAGTCTTGGTTTGAATAAGAATCAGCACGACCTATACGAACGGTTGGATGCGTACAGCAAGGTGGAAGCCATTGAAAACGTCGAATGTGCCAAATGCACACTCATCAAGAACAAAACCCTTCTGTCTAAATTGGCAGATAGGTTCAGAGAGAACGGGACATCTGAGGAACAGCTCTCGAAAGTTCTTCGTCGACTTGAGGCAGTTGAGCTGGCTTTAGAAGAAGATGACTTTGACGAAAAGACTCTAACGGAAAAGTGCAGTATCCCGGCTAGTAATAAAGTCAGCTCCATCAAGACCAAGCAGATTGTCATTTCTCGACCACCCAAAAGTTTGGCAATTCACATGCAACGATCGGTATTCGATCCTTCTACCTTCAATATGATGAAAAACTCGGCTCCGGTCAACTTCCCTATGACACTGGATCTTGGTCCGTGGTGTTTGGGTAGTGCGGATTCCAGTCCCTTGAGCCAGGCGTCGAGCGTGGAGGAAGAATGGAAAACAGACCCTCGGCAGTCGATGGTGGCTGGTGATCAAGGTTCATCCAAGTTCACGGGCCCTATATATGAGCTTCGAGCGGTGGTAACGCATTATGGACGACACGAGAATGGGCACTATATCTGTTATCGCAAATATCCACGGCATAGCCCCCCTACCAAAGCGGTCCATGACGAGGAACCTGATAGCAAAACAGACGTCCAGTCTGAGCTTGAATCAAAAAACCAAAATAGTGACCTCGATGAGCCTGAGATGGACTGGTGGAGGTTGAGCGACCACAACGTGTCAAAGGTCAGTGAGGATACGGTACTGAGCCTTTCTCCTGGAGTGTTTATGCTCTTCTACGACTGCGTGGACTCTGCTATGGTATTGAACGACGAAGACGAAAGCATGCAAGATGCAGATGATGTTGCAGATCATGATGCCGTAACTGGGCTGGCAAGTGAAACGGAGACCGCGGGTCAGGTCATCCAGGGGCACCAAAGTCAAAAACCCAATGGCAAGCCAAAAGAGGCATCGACTCAGAAAGAGGGTGCCACGTCATGCTGCGTAAACGACGGTAATGACCAGGCTGAAACGGTAACACGCGGCTCTGATCTGGATACAAATGCTTCTCCATTGGTTCCTGTCGTACCATGATACATTATCAAGGAGAGGATGGAATTTCCAAAGGAAGGGGCGGTGCAAGACTGGGTGGATTTAAAGGATTGGGATTGACTAAAGTACCAGCAAACAAGCGACGCGCAGACACGCGTGGAGCCATTTATAGGATTATATTCAAAAGCATAGCGACGGCGTTGAAGGACCAGTCATAACGGTTGGAATTTCGGATTTACTCAAGAAACAATTGGACGCGGGAATAGAAAAATTACTGCCTATCGGTCTTACAGGGCAGACAGGCGGGTATGCTGTATTGAGAATACCCAAAGTTATTCAGGCTGGATACCAACACAATGGCATACATAGCACAAGGCGGCATAATAATTATTTAGATGCATTTCTAAGCCCAATCATTATCACAGGCCATGACAATAGAAAGTTTGCCGAAATTGTCGTTTCTCGCTTGTGTTGAATGTGATCGATATGTTTCAGCGTCAAGAAGCCAAAGTTATTAATATGGGCACTTCGGCACTGAAGGGCCGAGAAGAAAGAGTCGAGAAGCGGCTTGGCCCACTGCAGTGGGAACAGACAGACTCTTTAGTTAGGTACGGAGTCGAGATGCCGAAACAATCACGGCAGGTCACCAAAGGAGAATAACCGGCGGTTCCATTGATCAGCCTCCCTGAGAAAACGGGATAAACTTCACTCCGCGGTTAAATCGGCACCTAACCAACTGCCTGAGGCCCTGAGCCAGGAGAGCACAGGCGTCTAAGTCGATGGTGAGTTTCTGAATATCTACTACATGTGTCAGTTAAGGAGGACACTGCGCAGAGACACTTGGCTGGGTATGTAGCTGTCGTCCGTCATCGTCGTCACTGATATGCAGATTTCTTGGCATAACTCCTAGCTTGTAATGAAAATTACAGTTCTTGAGGAATTTAAGAGCTCGTATAATTGTTAGATTAGGGCCGGTTCACTGACCTGGTCTGTGAAGTGCTATGGAGTCAGTCCTCGGCCAAGACCGATCAAAGGGAGCGTTGACAGCTGCCATGTGCTTCTTTGTTGCTCCTTGGGCCCACTGGACCAATGCAGTTAGTTGGTTACAGAAGGAATCTAGACCTTGAGTCCTGAGAGGTCTTCTCGTATAGAAAGCTCGCGAATAATTATGCCAAGCTTCGTGTGCAAACAAGGGACGACCTTAGTAGGTCAAAGGCTCAATGTGATTGGGCAATCCGTAAACAGAAACCTCTGGGCAGGGTCTCTGACATCCATGTCCCCAGGTGCTGATCTGTGGCCTTGCCTTACCTTACGAAGCTTAGGTAGGTCGCCTTGTGGGACGATTTGCCCTGCGCCCCTTTGCTCTCAAAAAGCTTCGCTTGTGATGATAGGTTTGGGCGTAACGGCTTGGCAGGTACGGATACTGGGATGGCAGCTGACTGCGAAAGAGGGAGGGTCAGTTCCATTCTTAGATCCATCATCCAGGGAGGGAGTCTTTGTCGCGAGTTGCATCTTCTTCTGATACAGTAATACATACGCACGCAGGGCATTGACTCGTTCGTATAAGGTAGGATTGTGCGATTGTCGTCTGGGAGCCGGTGTTGGGTGCTGCTTGTTTATGCCAGTGATCGGCAATATTGAGCCGACGTTGGTCTAAGGGTCAGGCCTATTTCGAGGCTGAGCTCCATAAGAAACGTATATCCTTGACTGTGCTGCGTCGGGTAGGTTTGTTGATAAGCAGTGTTGAACCCGGGTCCGTCGTCCCATGTTGTTGGTGGTGTTTAAAGCTTGTCTTCCTTCTGCTTCTGTGCTTCTCACGAAAACGCCAAAACGAAACTTAACAACGAATCTTGATAACGAGGAACAACTCACATAAAGCTTCCCGCTTTTCATGAGACATTACTGACGCAGGTGCGATCAACAAACTTGAATCCGCTTGCACCAACAGAAAGAGTTGCTCGACCACCCACTTGCCCAATCCGTTCGTTCGTTCAATTGGGATTTCTCATCATCATCGAATTCTCTCCAGCCTCTTCTTGAGACATCGAGTTTCTTGTCTTTTTTATCTCTTTAATCTTCCCTCCCTCTTTTTGGATTCTCGACGTCTTCTTCTGTTCAGCCGCCCTCCTCTCCCTTGCAAAATACGTCACTTCGCAGGCGAAAGTTTGGGTCTAGTTCCAGGTGGCTTTTAACCATCTACGCGCTGCGCTGTGTCTCTCCACGACACGAGCAAGCCACCGAGATCACTTCTTACTCCTCACAACTTAAGAATCGATATCGAAGCATTGTTTGCTTTTAAGCTGAGACAATCGGCACAATGGTGCGCTCCTCCAACGATCTGGAGGCCAACAGGATATCGCGTGGGTCTGAGGCTATCGACAATGGGTTTACAGAAAAGCCTCTAAACCAGGGAACAGGTTCGGGAATACACCCGTCTGTCTACATCATGTAAGTAAGCTTGGGGGTGTGACAAGTTGGGCATAACGCAGCGATGTCTAACATTGTGTTTGAACAGAACATGGATATTCTTTTCCAACACAACTATTCTCTTCAACAAGTGGCTCATTGATACCGCTGGATTCCGTAAGTTCTTTTCTGCCAACTATCGCATAGAATGAGAAAGAGTATACTAACAAGATCTTAGGATATCGTGAGTATTCTATTAACACTGCGGTGCACAATCCATGACCTGTAGCTAACAAACCCCTAGCTATCATCCTCACAACATGGCATCTCGTCTTTGCAACAATAGCAACGCAACTGCTTGCTCGCACAACATCTCTCCTCGATTCACGCCATTCTCTCCCTCTCACTCGACGACTGTATATCCGGACTATCCTCCCTATCGGCGTCCTCTACTGCGCCTCGCTCGTCTTTTCTAATATCGTTTACCTCTATCTATCCGTTGCTTTCATCCAGATGCTCAAATCTACCGGTCCTGTCTTCACTCTCTTCGCTTCATGGGTATGGGGTGTCGCTGAGCCTGATACTAAGACCTTTGGCAATATCATGCTCATTGTTGTCGGTGTTGGCATTGCCAGTCTGGGAGAGATCGAATTCTCCTGGTGGGGATTCATCTTCCAATTGTGCGGAACCATCGCCGAAGCTGTCCGCGTTGTCATGATTCAAGTTATGCTGAGTGCCGAGGGTCTTCGTATGGATCCCCTTGTCGGTCTTTATTATTACGCACCTGTCTGTGCCCTAATGAACCTTGTTGTTGTCTTCTTCAGTGAAGGCCCTCGATTCAAGTGGGAGGATGCAACTCAGGCGGGATATGGCATGCTATTTGCCAATGCTTGTCTTGCATTCGTCCTGAATATCGTCAGCGTTGTACTCGTAAGGCAGACCCAAAATCCTGTTAACCTACTTTCCTTGCTAACTACTTCCCAGATCGGTAAAACATCAGGACTTGTCATGACTCTCAGTGGGATTCTTAAGAGCATCCTTCTCGTGGCTGCCTCTGTTGTTATTTGGAGTACTCACATTTCTCTTACCCAAACATTGGGATACTCGATTGCCCTCATGGGTCTTGTTCTGTATTCTGTTGGTTACGAACAACTTCTCAGCATGTGGGATGAGGCTGTTGCATGGGGTACCGGTGCTTTGAACCGTGAGGGCGAGATGTCTCCCACTTTACGCAAGGGCATCATGATCGGATGTCTGGGTTTTATCACCGTCATTATTGCCGGTGCATTATGGCACTATCATGGGCTATCTAGTGAGCATGTAACTCGGATGGCTTCATCGTGGTTTGCCAATTGATGATAATCACATTTGGCTACATATAGATATAGACTCTTAATAATGATCAAACGTTTTAATGATATTCCATACCATTCATAATCATTTTGCTGTGATGTAAAAAGTATTTCTGGCGAGCCCTGACATGATGGTATTATTTCAGGCTTCAAGGGGTATCTAAACAAACCACCTAACCTATCCCACTGCAAAAAACTCCTAAATGCAAGTACCTCAAATAAACCAAAAAGAGCTATATTGTACCGTACGAAGTCCCCAATTGGTGGTGTTAACGGCGACTCCTGCTACGGTCTCGCCTTTCTCGCCGAGGAGATAGACTGCGTGCCCGTCTGTTCCTCCTGTCCCTGGACCGTTCCCTTTCACGATCCCGATCACGGTCCCTATCACGATCACGGCGATCCCTTTCGCGGTCTCTATCCCGCTCACGGTCTCGAGATCGGTCTCTGTCCCTATCCCTTCGATCCCTGTCCCTATCTCTGTCTCTATCTCGCTCGCGATAGCTATCTCCGCCCCTCAACTTATCACGCTCCCCTCGGTCTCTTTCCCGTTCCCTCTCCCGGTCACGATCTCGGTCTCGATCTCGATCCTTGGCTGCGTCACGCTGTCGACTACGGCTCCTGGAACGACTCCTCCTCCGCTCCTCGCGGCCTCCAGGCGTATATCTGTCAATATCCTCCGTGATCCGACGGCGGCGTATATCAGGAGATATCTCACCGCTGCTCTTTTTATCGTCGAGTCCTGGGATCGGTAGGCCTTTGCTCCTGGCATCCTTCTGGGCTGCCAGATAGGCCTTGGCCTCCTTTTCCCGCTTTCTAACTTCTTCCATCTTCCACTCTTCGAGTCCATCCTGAGCCTTGCTTGAGCTAGGTCGTGCAGCAGTAGCAGTGGCTCGTGATGGAGAACGACTGCGACGGTCGGATGGTTTCTCCTTCTCCTTCTCCTTTTCTTTCTCCCGTTCTTTTTCAGGGGCCTTTTCTCGCTCCTTTTCACGTGGCTTCACTTGATCGCGGTTGTCCCGAGGCCGTTCTCGACTTCGTCGTCTAAGGGGAGACCTTTCCCGATCACGCTCTCGGTCACGATCGCGGGGACGGTCTCTGTCTCGTTCACGCTCTCTCTCTCGAGGGTCATAGTGATCAGCTCCGCCAAGACGGACATCGCGAGATCGACTGTGGTCACGTCGAGTACGTGAGCGGGTCCTATCCCGTCTATCAGTACGCAATCGTGAGCGTGAACGCTCTCTTCTGTCTCGACTTCGATCTCGCCTCTCAGTCCTGGCTCTGGAATGGCTCCTGTCTCTTCGATCAATCACTCTGGGTCGAGAACGGCTCCGTTCACGTCTTCGAGACCTGCTTCTCCCGTAGTGATCATACTTCGGCCGTGATCGGCTTCTAACCGCACGATCCTCTCTGCCAGTACGTGAGCGGGTCCTATCTCTTCTGACTCTAGAGCGGCTTCGGTCACGTCGGTCCCTGATCCGTGATCCACTCTGGCCTCTGCGCGGTGAATTGGAGCGTCCGTCGCGACGGGCATCTCGCCCTCTCGGGCGATCGCGTTCTCTATCCCTGTCACGATCCCCATCGCGGTCAACAGCCCGAGAAGCACTACGACTCGGTCTAGCTTCATCCACAGCGGGTTTCTTTGTCTGAGCGGGTGTTCCAGAGCCAGCACGTTCAGCTTTGAGCCCTGCATCGCTAGTCTTGCGGCCTTCAGCAATCGAAGAACGTTCTCGCTTGATGGGGTTTATAGCTGAAACAGGTCCCGTCTTGCGTGGGGGTGGTGCCAGGGTTGAATCAATTTCCAATTCCTGCTTTTGAGTCGGCTTGGAGCTTTCGCGGAGTAGATCGGCGAGTGCCTCTTGCTCCAGACGCTCGTGCTCTTCCTTGGAGAGCTTCTCCTTAAGCTCTGTGGAGACCGCCTGCCTCTCCTTATGACGGTCGTCTCTGTGTCGGTCATGGTCACGATGACGATCTCGGTCACGATCTCGGTCTCGGTCTCTATCACGATCGCGGTCCCTGTCCCTATCGCGGTCCCTTGTGTCCCGATCTCGGTCGCGCTCTTTGTGGCGCTTTTCTCTTTCAATATCCCGGAGCCTTTCGCGTTCCTCACGCTCGAGTTCGCGCTTCCTGCGACGCTCGTCTCTTTCCTCTTGTCGCTTTATCTCGGCTTTCTCACGTTCTCGTTCCTCCTTCTTTCGTTCCTCTTTGATGATTCGCCGCTTTTCCTCCTCAATTGCGGCTTCTTTTTGCCGCAATTCTTCTCGAACTCGCTCTCGTTCTGCTCGCCGAGCCTCAGTGTCGGCCGCATATTCTTCGTCAGTTTTGGCTCCTCGAATCTTCTCCGCCTCGGCTGCCTCCTCGCCGACTTCGGCCCGGCGTGTTTCGCGTATGCGCTCTTCTATGGCGCCGACGTCAATCAACTGGCTAATGACATCTTCAGCTTTGTGATAAACTCCAGACCTCTCAAGGGCACCATCAATCAAAGCTGCTGCCTTTCGCCGGTCAAGTGTGAGAAGCTGCTGCGGGTTGCGCTCAATTTCCTGTTCAGCCACCTCGAGAATCGATTTCGTAACCTGAGCCTCGTAGTCCTGAATGTGTATTAGCATGACAATGCACATTTGTTCCTTGTGTAGCATACGCTGGCTTCAAATTTGTCCCAGACTTGTTTTCGAATGGAATCGTAAGCTCCCTCCTTCTTGAAGCTGTGAGCAAGCGATTCTATTGCAGCTCTTGTCGCTGAAGGCAGAGGAAGATCCGAGGCTTTGAATTTTCGGGGCGCTGGAGCAGGTGCAGGTGCCTTTTCGCCATTCGTAAGCGGCTGTTCGACACCTGATGCTGCCATTATGGTCGTGATATGTAGTTGGGCGCAAGAAATTGAAAAGGAGATATGATGCGCGCGTCGTGAGAACGCGGAGGCGATTTTCGAATTTCAGTGCATAACGCACTTCGCCAATCAGGTGGAAGTCAGTCTTTAAAAGCCCACGAGCGGAAACTCTCAACAGCGACTTTTTAGGTTGACATAACGAAAGTTGTTTGAATGGAAACCTGGGGTTCTTTGAGCGACGTGACATACAAAACGCCAGATCACGTGGCCGATTTGTTCAATCTACTGCTATTTGTTGAACGCCGGACAATTTGGTACTTACCCTGGAGCCAAGGGAGATCGTTATGGTGGGCTTTGTATGTCTGTTACTATGGTTATTTTTATCATCTGTTAAATTCGCTTGAATAACAATAATACGAATCAGTTGGATTGCTACTTACTCAAGTTGGATTTTTGAAGGCAGCGTGAAAAATGTTTTACAGACGACACATCGGTAATGAACTTGCTTGCCTCAATGTCGTGTATAACCTGTAATTAATCAATGCCGAAACAGATTGATAGAGTAATCATGAAGCTAGAGACCAATAACACTACACCCATGAAACAAACCACTAACTAATAAATATCAGACACTTTGCTCCACGGCAAGTAACACTCGATCAGAAAACAAAACATCTACCATAGCCCATCCCCCTAATAACTCGTAGTGCACGTTGCAGTTGTCGTGGCTCTCGAAGGGTTCTGCTCAACAGAAGATACCCCTCCCTTAATGATAGTTGGTCCAGGAACTTCATAATCCCCCGAGCCCGAATAGACGTTGACAAGAATCCCTGGGTCTTCAATGTCATACAGCTCGGTACCGAGATACCCGGGCGGAGAATCAGACCCATCACCAGTAATCTTGAGGTTGAAACACTGTGGATAGTTCTGAGCACCACCTCGCTCAAGGGCATTGTGTAGGGCAATGATCTCGTGTCGAAGAACGTAGTTTCCAGGAGCAATGTTCTTTGGAATTCGAACATTCCATCTGTCACCGTTGTCTTGAAGGACACTGTCTGCGTATTTACCAGGCGTGCCCTGTTCGAGTTGACCAAGCCCGTCAATCTTGAAGAATTCAAGCCCAGTCTTATCAACTCGCTCACAAGGGCCCTTGCAGTTGGCGAGATAGTTCAAGACAGGGCCAATATGGTTCTCAGGCCAGCCTGACCATCGAAGAGTAATGACATCTCCTGCTGCAACTTCGATGTGTCCTCCGCCTGGGGTAGCATCACGGTGGCAAATGATGTCAGGATCACCGTAGGCTTCAGGAGAGACGAAGCCGTTATCTCGCTGCGAGATGGTCCAGCCAGCAACGATAGGAGGATTCTCCTTGTAGGGAAAGTCGGTGCTGCCATAGCCCTGGTAGGAGACGCCGTTGACAATGATCTCGTCAACATGACCATGGGCAGATACGCTGGCTGCAGAAAGAAGAAGAGCAAACCAGGGAGTGGCTCTGAAGCGGTTTATCTTGGAGAGGAAACTCATGGTGAAGATAGGGACAGAAGTTGAAAAATGTCAATGAGTGTGAAATCAAACAAAAGAGTGTCTTTGGAACGAGATGAGGGGAATGCTCTACTTCCCCGGACCTTGAGCAATCACCAGTCTTTTATACCTGAGCTGTGCCTGTTATGAGACCTTGCTCGGACTTATCAGCTTGATAGTCTCCTGCAATCCCCCCACACCAACGATAACATTACCTCGACTAGAGGCACATACACATTTCCTCCGATGTAGTTGTCCTGTTTCTTGGCGAATCAACACCCGAAGGATGTATCGGCTCTATCGTGATTGGTGTCCTCTTTCGGCTGTCAGCTTTTATCCCCCTGATTTGTGCAACATTCTCAAACAGGATTTCCACTGACAAGAAACAGCCACAATAGGGGATAGATGAGGAAGAAAGTCCAGAGTCAGATGCAAACGCTACGAGATTACTGATTAAACCAGGGGGAGGAAGTTGAACAAGGCGTTAACTAAATCTCTAGACGAATAGGATGCTGTCCTGTTTGCATGCAGACGGGACAGAACGTGACGGGGGCTTGCAGCCGTTGTTTCAACATGGGTTATTCCGAATGTGCGTATTCACTGGAGAAGACTTGGCCAACGCATGCAACAAGCCGTACGCCACCATAATGTTGAGACGGGTGGATTCAAGACCCGAGTTGCAAATGGATGGCCGACAGACAATTGCAAGGCCTCTGATTTCGGAACCTGAAGTCAGAGGATCAGCGACTCATCATAATAGTATGGCAAGTGGAATGTACCATATCGATAGATGAACGTGATATTCGTGGACATTCAGAGTTGGGATCTGTCGTTGGATATAAAAGAATTGTGAGCTACTCGTAAACAACCCCCTTTGTCATTTTACACCGTTTTTAGAAAGATGGAGGTGGATATCATGCCGTCTCTTCGTCAAGCTCGTAGGGGAGAGATACATCCCAACCGCAACGCCATGCCAGGAAAATGCACCTCAGTGCATACACCGCAAACACTCGCTCATTCCTGAGCCGTCCCGTCTCAGAACTCGCCCTCTCCGCCGTGGCCTACCACGCTTGCAGTCCAGAGGCCAACAAGACCCCACCAGTTGACTTTCCAGCCTCTCCAGAGTCCCTCACGACCCTGGCCCTTGTACACTGTGGCGGCAAATCCCTTAGTCTTAGCCTTGCCCTTCTTTCCTGGTACCGGTTTTGTGTTGGTGACTTCGTGAGTTCCCTCCTCGTTCACGATATGGAACATAGTGCCGAAAGTTCCTTCATAACGTCCTGGGGAAACAATGGTGGTGAATTGTTGATCAGGACCGCCCAGCGCCTGGACATATTCGCGGCTTGACAAGACTGAGACTTGACCACGTCGAAGTACGGTCTCAATAGGCAGCTTGAGCAAGATCGCAGATGACGAGGCGATGAATTTGGCAACAGAAAAGGTCATGGGTGAGACCTGGCTGTCGATCATGAACTGAGTTCGGAGAACGAGAGGTGTTGAGAGGGTGATAAGAGGGTGAATCAAGGAATTGAGTATAGTCGGTAACACCAGCATCGATGAGCAGAGATATGAGGGGAGGTTTCTGAGGGTAGCTAGCGTCCTGCGCTGGCCATTCGAGCTCGGAGTGACAATGAGTCTTATCAATGTTAGCTTTGCACTTACTAAAGTGATGTCACAAACCATACCTTGTTCGCACCAAGTCCAATGGTGATAGAGCAAGCCCTGTAGCGACAGCTGCAGTTGCAGCGACAAAAAGAGATGCCCACGGATACGGCGAGGCGATATCGATCATGCGATCAATATCCTCTCTAACACCCATATCTGGGACATTAAAAATCGCACTGAGAAAGCTTCTACCCCAATTTTCCAACAGTGACTGTAACACCGTGTAGAGAAATGTCGCATTGGATCCCTTCCACACACCCCAAGCACCCTCTTTTCCCCATAGCTGCCCAATCACTTCGAGAATTGAGTCTGGTCGGCGTAGCGTGAGGAAATGTTCCGGAATATTCGGCTTCTTGACGGGAGATGGAGCTCGTCGACCATGCGAGCTTCTGGGAGTAGAAGGACTAGGAGTCGATGGTACGTGTGATGTGAAGAAAGCAGCCTCTTCGCCCTCAGAATCCGAGTCTCTGAACTAAGCGTCATGATTTAGCGGTGTACCCCATGGGAGCTCGAAATACACTCACATCGTACATAGAGCTTCCATGTCGAGAGAGTTGCTTCTTGGGCGTCTCTGGCTCAACGGGAGTATCAAATGCAGCATTTTCATCCTGGTTCCGGACCTGCAGCAATGTCTTTGCTACCTCGAAAGGCTGGGCCATGAGCACCGAGGTGTACTTCCATAGCAGCTCGTCGATAAGATCCTTGACATTTCGAACCATAGACGGGGAACTATCACCCAGGTATTCATTGTATTCAAGGTCGGAGAGAATATCGCGTGCTTTGGAGGCATATCTTTCACCGGCGGCAGTCACATGTCGTCCATCGGGGAATGGGTTCGGGCTAGGGCTCGACTTATTGACGGTCTCGGCTGGTTCTCCGATCGTGGGAGGGATATAGTACGGCCTCAAAGGATTGACGCCTTCTCTGTGAGTCGACATGGTTGGCCCAGGCAACACGACGACATGAGTCTCTAAAAGGAATAAATATAGAGAAAATGCGACGGTTGGAGCTCGACTCGATTCTCACCAGAGAAAATGAAATCATGCCTGTCAATGGCCCCACCCCGGCCACCCAGAGAGAGACGTCGGACTCCGGCCAATGAATTTCCCGGCCGAAAGCGCTCTGCCTCTACTATCCGTTATCCGACCGAACCTAAGCTAGGGACTCACTTTTTTCGGGCTTGCTTAATATCATCTTGGACGTGAGAGGACGAGACGGGGGCATAAGCGTCCATTGACCAAAATTGGCGCATTTAGAGCCTCTCGACACTTCTCTTCCTTGATCGGAGGGTTGACAACTTTGCTATTGCATTTATCAGATTCGAATCCCTCCATTCCTCCCGTTACTCTTCGACTTGAACCCCGCCGAAATCCCGAAGTCGCCGTAGCTATGTCTGCGTCACGATCCTTTGCTACTTGCTTGGCCAAGCTCCCAGTTACGGCATCCCGAACAACACTGTCTATGCGACTTGGCCAGAATGTCCTGTCTCAAACTCCTCGAAGCCGATCAGCTATAATTACCCGGGCTGTCCGATTTTCACCTGTATCCCAGAGAGCTTTCTCTACAACGACGCAAAAGCGACATGGGCATATCGACCCTCCGAAGCCGGGCGAAGAGTATGTCTAACCTAAAAGCTGAAACCCAAAATACTCAATTGACATTATTTAGGCTTTATGTAACTTTCATTGAGAAGGATGGCACCGAAAACAAATTCGCCGTTTCTGAAGGAGATAACCTCCTCGACATCGCCCAAGCAAACGACCTAGAGATGGAGGGCGCATGCGGAGGATCTTGCGCCTGTTCGACATGCCACGTTATCGTCGCCGAGGACGAATACTTTGACAAGATGCCCGAGCCTGAGGACGATGAGAACGATATGCTGGATCTGGCCTTTGGACTCACTGAGACGAGTCGATTGGGCTGTCAAGTTAAGATGACCAAGGAGTTGGACGGTCTAGTGGTGAAGCTGCCATCTATGACGAGGAACCTGCAAGCGAGCGATTTCAGTTAAGAAGATTACGATATGAGACATATGTTTTGATATGAGAACCTGTATTTGTAAGACCACTATTTGGGAAGAAATGGAACCAGGCGATGGCGGTGATTCAGGTGCATCATGCGGGGTATCTTTGTTGTGACTTTAGTTCCGAGGCCGGAAGAGCACGGCCTGATGATTTTACTACTCCTCTTAAAAGAAAGAACACAAAGAAATGATATTATGCCTCCTCGAGCGCTCCCTTTTTCAACCCGCCGCCTCCCGAGGCGATCAACTCCAAAAACCCCTTCTTACTCATCTCATTGACCTTTTCCTCACGCTTCTTCATACCAATAACACCGTCTTTTCTCACACCTTTCTCTGCCTCAACAGCCTTAACCTGCGCGGCGCGAACAGCGTTGAACAGCTTAACAACACCGCGCTGCGCAACCTTGCGCAGCCTCCTCTCTGTCTCCATGATCTCAGATGTAGACGTCTGGAGTTCTCCCGTGGTGTCGTTTGTGGTTGCGACGAGGACATCCTTTACGCGACCCTTCTCGAACGCTCGCTTCTTTTGCTCGCGGAGTTGTTTTCTTGCCTTGGATTCTAGGGCGCTGTCGACGGCGGCCTTGGATGCTTCGTGTGCTGCAGCGCTTCGGGCGAGGACAGGATCTGAGCGCTTAGACGATGATAATTTGGTGGAGAGAATCTTGGAGAGCGATGTAGCGAAGGCATTGGGGTCGTTGCGCTTTGACTTTTTGCGTTTGTTGGTAGACTCGTCATCATCATCGTCGTCATCTTCTGATCCCTCATCTTCATCTTCCTCATCTTCCTCCTCCTCATCAGATTCGGGTTCTGGCTTGTTGTCTCTGGACTTCTTGGCGTTTGCTTTTGTCTTTAGGGGCTTCTTCACCGCAGCCCCCTCGTCATCTGAGCTAGAAACCTCATTCTCTGAATCGCCAACATCGTCCACCTTGACATTGTGAATATCATCGTCGGAATCGAGAAGGTTAACAGCATCAAACTCTTGCGCTTCCTCAGCCTCGGGTTCAGAGTCGCTGTTGTATTCTCGAAGTTGCTTTCTCTTTTGTTTCTTTGAAGGACGTTGTAGACGGCCCTCGAGTTGTCTCTTTTTCTTGTTTCCAGGTCCAGCCATTGTGAATTGGTTGTGCTGATGTAGCTGGGATGGGCAATGCTTTCAGTGGAAAGCGTCGCGGATCTGGACTGGTCGTCAAACTTTTGAGAATTTTGCCAGGGAAATTTTCTGGCGATTGGAGGGGTGGGTCTGGGCGGTGAGCTAAGCTTCGGTGGTAGGTTTGTGGGGCCGTCACTGGGTGGGGCCGTATCTGAAGTTCAGGACATGAGGTGGACTAACATTAATACTCAGTATACCTAGTACGAAGACATTTCAAAGATGTGCCAACACGGAAGTCTTTGGTAGGGATTATTGGGTGATACAAGATTTGTTTATTAAATAGTGCTACGAGTCCAGAATGAGAAAGCCAGTATCTGCCTCTTCAGTATGATCTAACCGTCATTTTTTTAAAAGAACTTGTTGATCTTATCCCAGAAAGAAGGGGGAGCAACCTCTTCGGAAACTACCTCAGGCGAGTCCGGAGCCTCGACTGTTGTCTTCCAGGTCTCCTTTCCATCGATGAAGAGGATGTAGTGAAGTGAACTCTTACCGTCCTCAAGCTTCTCAATAGAAAAGGAACCAAACTTGGACGTGCCTCCAGGGATGTAGCTTTATAGCTGTTAGTGATATCGCCGCCTTAAGTGGAGCTTGAACTTACTTCATCATGACATCCTCATCGTCTGTCTGCTTGTATGTAGGGAAGGGAGAGGCGAATTGGTTCAAAGGACTCGTAGAGAATTCGTGAGCAGCAGCGGACTGAGGCCATCGTGAGCCAACAGGAGGGGGGAATCTGGTTGCGGCAAACTCATGACGATCACCGGAGAGAATAACGACACCGGCGCCACGAGCACCAGAATCCCACATGGCCTCAAGAATTTGCTTTCTCTCTGCAAGGAAGCCACCCCACGTATCCTTGATGTTGACAGGCCAGTTCTTGGTGAAAGGAACAGAAGAAGCAATGAACTTCCATCGGACTCCTTGAGGCATGGGACGTTCCAGCCAAGCCAGAAGGTCGGTCAGTTGTTCCTTGCCGAGCATGGTCTTGTCCGTCGCATTAAATGGAGCGTTGTTACTGGAGCGATAGCTGCGAGTATCCATCATAAAAAAGCTGGCTGGTCCCTGGGTGAACTCGTACCATGTGGCATTACGTCTCAAGTTCAAGGGGCCTGCTGCTTCAGAGATTGGTGGGTTAATGTTGGCTTGGTAGATGTGCCAAGGGTCAACGGCTGCGCTGTAGATACCTGTTGTGTTGGAAGACCAATCGTTGGAGATCTCGTGGTCATCAAGGACATGGATCCAGCTCAAGTTCTGGGCCACAGGTGCCCAATCAGGTGAAGCGTAGACCTGGCGGTATTGCATACGATACTCTTCAGCTGATTTTCCAAATCGTTCAGGGACATCAACGTAAATGAAATCGCCAAGGAAGAGCATGAACTGAGGATCCAATTTGGGAAGCAGGCCGGCAAGATTCCTCAAGCCAGGGATAGCCAAAGCATGTTCCATTGGGTTGTAAGGAAATCGGGGAAGAATGCAAGAGGTAGAGAGAAAAGTGAAGAGGCCATCCTTGGTGCTGGGCATCTCTCCGGCCTTGGGAGCGGAACGAAATTTGCCTGTGTGATTGTTGGAGGTCCTCCACTCATAGACCCTCTGTTTGGCGGGGTCAAGAGGCACGGTAAGAGTAGAGGTAAAATCAGTGGTGTTATCAGTTGAAGTAACAAAGCCTGCAGTGAGCCAGATGTTGGTATCAAAAGTTGACTCATCATCCTTGATGTGATATTCAAAGGTGATGGGTAATTGCAACTGATCAGGTTCGCGGATGACAAATCTGGCCTCCGATGGTGATACATATCCAAGTCTAACAAAAGACAAGTCGTCAGACGGATAATACCATCTCGCACGATAGAGGGCATCGGCTGTCAAGCCGATGAGAATGGTGTTGATGAGGAATGTCAAGACGGACACAACAGGTCGCTTCGCACTGGGAGCTCCGAGTAGGAGGATGTTCGCGATGCTGGGTACTTTCTCTCCAACAACAACCTTCTCCCTGATATCAACAACATCAGTAACAACCTCAGGCTCAGGCGCGACTGCGACGCCATCTTCTGTCAGCAAAGGAGTTTCTGATGTGATAGTGGACTCTTTCACTGTAACATCAACCTCATCTTTGAGGACTCCAATCTCTGGCTTTGCGAGGTAACTAGCAATGTAAGACGGGACATAGATTGCAAAAAGTGCAAATGCAATTGAAGGGAAATGTGCCTGTGGAATTCGGTCAGATACGTGATCAAAGCTCCTTAAAGCCTATGCTTACAGGAAACTGGAGTCTATGGTCAGCACTTTGTTAACAAGCAAATAGGAAGTACGAACAAGCCTGAAGAATATAATAGCGCTTATCCTCAGCGCGACTGAGGATAGCTTCGCGGCTTTCGTTTGGATAGCCATGCTGAAGACGTTCTTTAAGGAGACACCAAAACAATAAGGAGGTGCTTCGCGAAAGCTCGGATGAGACGGGGCGTGTATGACACAATGGCCCTAAATTTTTGGATGGAGTTAAGGAGAGTCGAGAAGGGGAGAGTTGAAAATCTATGTCATGTCAATTCCACGCGACATGAGAATTGAAGTTATTTATTATCAAGAAAACAGCCCCGTTCTAGCTGAAGCTATGTTTAATGAAGGCTTACAGGGGAGTGAGGTCATGATCTTAGATAACCTGGTAATACGACCTTGACGCGTATTGGCTCATAAGTTAAGATGTGGCGGACCTGTGGCTGAACCACTCCGCTATTAGCATTTCCTAAAAAAGGAGCCAGCCCAGCTCAGGAGGGGTCTGTCTTCTAGGGGGTCGGTGCCAGCAAAATTCCGCGCCGGCTGGAAGCTCAATCGTGGCCCGTTCAGTTACACCCAGCACATGTCCACTTTAGCGACAGCTTGTCCTGAACAGCACGCGACAATCTCTCATACAACGCCGCAAAAATGAGACTACCAACACTTGTCGCCGGGCTTTTCGCCTGTTTGATCACCAATGTCGCTGCTACTGCTCTGACATACAGGCTCGATGCCAATGAGAAGGCCTGTTTCCATACCACCACGAAAAAGGAGGGCGAGAAGATCGCATTCTACTTTGCTGTGAGCCTCCGTCGATGCAACTTTACCCACTACTTTTGGAGGTTAACTTGAACTGCAGGTCCAATCCGGTGGCTCTTTTGATGTCGACTACATCGTCGAGGGACCCAATGGCAAGATCATCATGGACGGTCAAAAGGAGCGACAAGGCGACTTTGTCTTCTCCGCTAACACTGTCGGCGACTACTCTTTCTGCTTCGATAATGAGATGAGCACTTTCGCCGAGAAGTTTGTCGATTTCGAGATCGCCGTCGAGAACGAGTCCCGCGCCCAACTGCCTTCCAAGCAAGGTACCACACCCGAACAGACGTCAGTCCTCGAGGAGTCTATCTTCAAGGTCTCTGGCCAGCTGTCCACCATCTCGCGAAACCAAAAGTACTTCCGAACCCGTGAAAACCGCAACTTCGCCACTGTCAACAGCACTGAGGGCCGAATCATCAACTTTAGCATGATTCAGATCGGCCTGATCATCTGCATGGGTGCGCTGCAGGTGTTTGTTGTTCGATTCTTTTTCCAGGTGAGCTCTATAGCGATGTATACTGAAGGAATGCTGGCTGACTTTATGGTTAGGGTGCGCGCAAGGGTTACGTATAAAGAATTCACTGTATCGTATACTACAATGGATATAGGTGTTACGAGGCGTGGAATCAAAAGGAGATGGATATTGAAAGTGTTATGTATAATCAACGAAAGCAGAGTGTTGGGCTTGACGTGAGAGCCTGGCATTTGGTTTTGACCTAAAGGTTTGCGATACTGATATGATAGTTGTCATGATGCGCTTGATACTTGGCTTGGCAGTTAATGAAAAGGCATTGAGCTGTCATTCATTATGATTGTGAAATAATGGTGATTTTGTGCCAGTAGTTTCGAGAGATATGGTTGTGCCTTGGTTCTGCCACTGTAATAATATCCTGATTTCCTGCTAGTGCTGATTTAGAATGCTTGGCCAATACTACCTAAGTTGACCAACCAATGAGCTATGACGTTGCATGAAATTCAATCACCATATATCGGGTACAAAGGATTGCCTCTGGCGAAGGATAATGTACTCAAAAGTATAGTCTTTCCAAAAAACAACTTAGATAATAGATATCTCGGATTACAAATGTAGCCATGCAATTTGCTTGTCAGGGCTGATGATAGGCTTCAGCTGTTAACCTTTTGCTAATAGTAGGTACCTACCTACCTAAACATTCAACCTTCGCATCAGGGCTAAATCGACTATGGTTGCTGCCTTGACTTTAATGTTAAGTACTAAATATTTGAAAGACAAATCCCTTAGAATTAATAGACTAAAATATTCCTTGCTCGAGCCTTTTTATTTACTTGCCTTACAAAACGCACCTATTTCCAAGTACGGTTTAGAGGTTGATGCGACATCAAGTCTTGGCGTGGCACCTTGAAATCATACGCTTAACCCTTTTTAGGTCAGTCGCCTCTTGAAATTCTAAACCTTGAAGCCTCGCGATGGGCGATGAACCAAACAACTTCATCTTCACAACTGCCAAAATGACATCGATCGCCGGGTCACTCCAGGCTGCGCTGCCTAAGCCCAAATATACGGGAGAGGATGAAGAGGCCCCCGCACGAGCGCAACAGCGCGGTGTTCGAATTGTTGGTCCCGGTCAACTCGACGAAACCCAGCTCGTCCTCAAACGATCTGGCCCTCCAGCATACGGTCAACGCTCAGGATGGCGCCCTCGATCGCAGGAGGATTTTGGAGATGGAGGCGCTTTCCCAGAGATACCGGTCGCTCAGTATCCGCTAGAGATGGGGAAAAAGGGCGCGAGCTCAAGCAACGCGTTAGCGATTCAGGTTGATTCTGAAGGCAAGGTCAAATACGATGCCATCGCGCGACAAGGCCACAGCGAAAACCGCATTGTTCACACTTCGTTCAAAGACATTATTCCTCTTCGACAACGCGCCGACGCGGGCGAGATCGATCTTTCGCGACCGGATAAGGAGTCTGTGGAGGCAACAACCGAGAGGACGAAGAATGCATTGGCTGCGCTGGTTAGTGGCGCGGTTGCAGCTCAGAAACCGAAGAACGTCAATATTGGACAGCGAAAAGATGCTACTTTTGTTCGATACACACCCGCGAACCAGATGGGCGACAACTCCAAAAAGCAGGACCGCATCATGAAGATTGTCGAACGCCAAAGAGACCCTATGGAACCACCCAAGTTCAAACACAAGAAGATTCCTCGAGGCCCCCCTTCGCCACCTCCACCAGTCATGCACTCACCACCCCGAAAACTCACAGCCGAAGATCAAGAAATGTGGAGGATTCCTCCCCCAGTTTCAAACTGGAAGAATCCCAAGGGATTCACAGTGCCGTTAGATAAGCGTTTGGCTGCAGATGGGCGAGGCTTACAGGATGTGGCAATCAGTGACAAGCATGCCCAGTTTGCTGAAGCTGTCAAGATGGCCGAGAGACATGCTCGCGAGGAGGTTCAGCAGCGTGCCATGATGCAACAACGTCTGGCAGAGAAGGAAAAGGCACAGAAGGAGGAGAACCTTCGAGAGCTGGCCCAGAAGGCTCGTGCAGAGCGAGCAGCTGCTAGCCGCGGGCGCAGAGATTCTCGCGACTCCCGGGACTCAAGAGACTCTAGGTCGCGATCACGATCGCGAAGTTACAGTTATTCCGAGTCAGATCGCTCGGATAGCGAAGATGAAGAAGTCAGAGAACGTGTCAAAGCACGACAGGAGAAGCAAAAAGAGGAGGAGCGAAAGCTACGACAGAACCGCATGGGTGCTGAGCGACGAGCTCAGGTTATGGCCCGTGAACAAGGCAGAGATATTTCTGAGAAGATTGCACTGGGCTTGGCTAAACCCACACAATCAAAGGAGACAATGTACGACTCGCGATTATTCAACCAAACGAGTGGATTTGACAGCGGAATTAACGAGGACAATCCTTACGACAAGCCTCTCTTCGCTGCACAAGACGCTATTAGCAGCATTTATCGCCCCCGCGCAAATGTGGATGATGACGACGATGACGAAGCTGGTGACAGAGAAATGGCCAAGATTCAGAAGAACAGTCGATTTGGTGAAGCCCTTGGCAAGGGAACCTTTAAGGGTGCCGCAGACGCAGAGGTCAGTTTACTGGGTTGCACACTATCATCTGTTTCTTTACTAACACGCTCGATTCAGGCACGCGAAGGACCAGTTCAGTTTGAGAAGGATGCAGGAGATCCTTTTAATGTTGACAAGTTCTTATCTGAGGTGGACCAGAACTCATCATCCAAGCGAGGTTATGGGTTGCAAGACGAAGACAATAGACAATCCAAGCGGCCACGAGTTGATCCTGATGACGACGAAGATTAAGCATGAAATCGGACGGATACGGATAGGTGTGGTTATACGACTAGACTATGTCAGGCGTCACCCAGCAGTTGATAGGATTCCAAAAGGCATAATATAATACCAAGGCACTATAAAGGCACAGTTCTTGGCCCTTTGAAAAACCAATCTTGATCCATTGCCTCATGGTATCGAGCAGGACTTAGTGCCAAAACCTTGCTTGGGGAAGCTCGGTGTTAATACGTGGAATCCCCGGGTCTCATCTACCTCCGCATTTCGGAAATGTAGCCAATTTGAGCCAATTTGTGGGGTACAGACAAAGAACTATCAACCTTTGGAGAATCATCATGGTGTTGACCAGGTTCACCAGGTCATTTACCTCTGTCCAGCCACTATAGTTGGTTTCCCTTGACACTCGCTGATCGTTGACCCGAAACCCGAGAGAAGGGCTGCTATTTCCCCCGAATCATTTGCTAGATTTTGACCTTAGCCTGAAAAGATGTGATCAACAGCGTCCCCATGGGGAAATAAACCTGGCTAATCTACCCTCACTTTCTCATGAGAGCTTCATCCCCCACGATGTTTATTGGGGGTTGTTTGTGGGGTTACGAGCAAGGTTTAATGTTATAAAAGATAATGGAAGTCGCATTGATCGTCCTGAAGCTGTTTAGTGTTATCCTCAAAAGACTTCCGCCATTACGCCAATCCTACCGTCGTCATGAGATTCCGCAAGCTTCCGACAGTTTTTGTTCTTTCGTTGCTCCAGGCGCCTCAAATGGCAGCCGGTGCTCTCAATGCGACCGAGTCTGATACTCAGCTGGTAATTTCGAACGATCGACTATACGCAGCTGTGCAGAAGAAGGGCGGTGCTATCGTGAAGCTCACCCTAGATGGAACGAATTTGCTCGGCAGTCCATCTGGTTCTACAGGCATTGGGCCCTACCTCGACTGCTACTGCACGCCAAAGGGCTTCTGGACACCAGGCTCTGTGACCCCCAAGTACAAACTCTTTCAAGGGAAAGATGCCAAAGGCAAGGACTATGGTGGTATCGTCATGTCTGATACATATGCCGAGACAGGCCAGGTTCTGGAGCAATACTGGTTCCTGAGAGATGGAGAGACTGGCCTACATACGTTTAGCCGAGTGGCGTATCATAACGAGGAGAAGCCTTTTCTTCGAAACCTGCAGGAGCTTCGAACACTCTTCCGACCGAACAACGACATGTGGACTCATCTCTTAACCAACAGGAAGCAATACGCGCCTCTTCCAGGCAAGGAGGCTAAAGAGAAGCAGGTTGTGGTACAAGATGCTACATGGTATATGGGCAACACGCCCAACGATCCTTATGTTAAACAGGAATCAGATTACTTTACCAAGTATACGTTCCAAGACAGTTGGCGCGATATTGATGCTTACGGGCTGTGAGTTTGATGTGCCCAAATGTGGTGAGATTGCTCGCTAACAGAAAAGTAGTTTCGCCGATGGTTCCAAGACCAAAGATGGAGATGCCTATGGCGCTTGGCTTGTCATGAACACCAAGGACACCTACTTTGGCGGTCCTCTACATTCTGATTTGGTTGTCGATGGCATCCTGTACAACTATATTAGCTCCAACCACCATGGAGATCAGACAGTAGGTTCACTCATGCTCCCTTAAGAGACACGCAACTGACATAAATAGCCCAACATTACGAATGGATTCGACCGAACCTTTGGACCTGTGAGTTACCTAAAACTCTTGTAACGTCGGTTCTCTAATATTTGACAGCAATATTTCCACTTCAATCGCTTCCCTGGCGAGACTGATATCCTTAAGGCTCAGGCCGATGCAGCTCAATATGCCGATCCTGAGTGGAACGCTGATTTCTATGATTCGATTGCAAAACATGTGCCGAACTATGTACCCTCCAAGTCCAGAGGCTCCTTCGAGGTGAAGGTCAATCTTCCTAAGGGAGCGAAGAATGCCATCGCTGTTCTCTCACAGAGCGGCGTAGACTTTCAGGACAATGTCTTCGATACCAAAGCCTACCAATATTGGGTTAACCTTGATGAGAGTGGTCAAGCTACTATTCCTCGAGTCAAGTCTGGAACATATCGCCTCACTGTCTATGCTGACAATATCTTTGGACAATACATCCAGGATAAGATCAAGATCAAGGCTGGAAAAACAGAGAAGAAGAGTATCCATTGGAGGGAGGAGTCTGCAGGCAAAGAACTCTGGAGGATCGGCACTCCCGACAAGACCTCTGGTGAATACCGTCATGGCTTCGAACCCGATACATCCAAGCCGCTACAACCAGAACAATACCGCATCTATTGGGCCAACTGGGACTTTGTCAAGGACTTCCCCGATGGTGTCAACTTCAGGGTCGGCGAGAGTGATATTGGCAAGGATCTAAACTACGTTCACTGGAGCGTATTTGGCGGGAAGGGTAACTACCCACGCCCGGAGCAGTACGTCGGCAATGGAGATGTCAACAACTGGACGATTGCCTTTGATTTGAAGGAGTCGCAAGTCAAGCACAAGAAGCAGGCGACTTTCACAGTTCAGCTTGCAGGTGCAAAGACTGCTGCTGGAAACACCGACGTTTACAATGCTTCTGAGCCTCACTCGAATCTGGAGTATACTGTGAACATCAATGGAAAAGATCTTGAGCCATGGGTTATTCCGTAAGTTGAGCTCGATTATCCTCAAAGGTGATTTGTACTTACTTGTTCAAGTTATCACCACAGCAGCTCTTGCGCTGTTCGCTCCTCGGTGAGTTGCTACAATATCGCTCACAAGTTCGAGTTCGGTGCGAAGCTGCTGAACAAGGGCAAGAATAAAATTGTGCTCAGTTTGCCTTATAACGCTACGAACTACGAGTCTGCTGTGCTGCCCACATCGGTGTATGTGCAGTACGATGCACTGAGGTTGGAGATTGAGTAGAATATGGGGTTGATTGATGAAACCTAGAATTGATTGGAGTCAAGAAAATAATTAGGAATGTTTGATGCTGAAATTGCCGATGTCATACGATAAGGCTGACTATAATAACCTCCGACTGTGATTTCCTGCAGGACCGGAGGGTTTGACTTTGTGATAGTGCCTGATGCGGGCTTGAAGGATCGTGGGGTATGAAGAGAACAGCAAATACCGTTGATCATTCGGAGGCTTTTGGTCGGGAATTCTGACAAGTTATATAAGACGAGATCCTACCACTTTGAGTTCACCGACATCAGCAATAACATCAGCATCTGCAATCACTATAATTCAATTGACTCTACAATTCCTTGCCTCACCAATTGGCACCAATTTGAATAGAAAATGGCCTCTGGAGCCTTCTTCAACCCCAGGGTCCTTCTCCTGACAACCCCCCTCGTCTCATCAAGCGTCACACTCTGGTTCGCTCGCGACCAAAGCTTCTTTCTCTCACTCTTCACACAAGCCCCCATAGAGCGCAAGAAGGCCAACGAAATTCTCCCCGGCTACATCAGAAACTTCTACGGTTCCGGTCCATGGGCAGTTCTCACTTTTATCAGTCTCACATTCAGCACTTCCATTGCCAATATCTGGACTGATCGCCCTCTGCTAGAGACTCGGGGGTCACTTTTCTGGTACGGCTGGTCTGCTGCTCTGGCGTTTGGGCATCTTGCGTACGTCCCTGCTGTAGCGTGGAAACTTAAGGCATTGTGGGAGAATAATTGTGCCGTAGAAGGGACAGATAATGTTGGGATGTTGGAGAGATGGTTGGCCGTTAACAATGTGAGGATGTTGACGACTGATATTGGGGCATGGATTTGCGCGGTTGTTGCTATTTCAAAGACGCTGACTGTTTAATACATTATCTCAACAGATTACCAGGACAAGCCTATTCAATGTATGGCAGTATATCCTTGTTGCTACGATAGTAGTTGGAATGACATATATATGTATATATTGGACTCGATAACTGCCTAGGAGTGATACATTGGAGCCTTTGAATGGTCCCTTGAGAGGCTGCTTAATAAAGGGAGGTAGATAGGCATGTACGGAGAGTCGGCTCCTTACAGACTGCTAAGCCATTTCCCATCCCTCATAAGCCAGCTAGTTTGTACTGTATGTAACTAACGTTAGAAACTATTCTCGGCTTCACGGCAAGTCAAATGTCAGTGCAGCAGTCCACGCCCATCTTAGCGTCCTGTGGCGCTAGACGCTTCATCCCAACAACGGATTAAAACAAGACATTGTACATTGAGTTTTTGATCTCAAATAATCCGACGCTCCTCCCTCCAGTGGAGAATAATGCACAAAGAATTTAAGAGATCAAGAAAGTGACGCGTTGTCAGGCCGTATTTCCGGTTATCGATCCATGATAGTGTTAGTTTACACGCTTTTGATAGTTATTGGTCTGTAGATTACGTGTCTCTTTATCTTGAACTGCTACATTTGATTTGAGCCCTTCCTCGAGACATGTAAATAATGGCAATCACGGCATAGCTGTGGTGCTATTTTTGTACCCGTTGGAAATGCATTTGGCTTTCTGACTTATCAGAGGCTCGTTTTGTGGCTCCTCGCGTTCCCCGTTACCCCTGACACTTACTGGCTAACACGGCTACACGGCCATCATTATCACCACATGCAGCATTCAACACAACAAGATGCACGCGCTAGGGAGCAGAACGGGAACACGGCATGTGGGGGATTTGAGACTCATGCCGGCAAGTAACTTCCATAAGGTAAGGTCGGCAGGCATTTATTTCTTGAGTGTAGGTAGGTATTTGCCTATAAATGATTATCAGTGGTGACGGAAGGGACTGAATCAGAGGCTGCCTGCCTACAGGATCTACTGACCTACCTAAGGTACCTAACTACCTACCTGCCGCTCATTTGTGAGGGAAGGAGAGGTGCTATCCTACTCCCTCACAGATTCCTTACTTCGCTCTTTCCAGTGATTAAATAAGAAACTTGACTCAACAACTCTTGACGGGTGCACTTCTGACCGAGACAATTCATCTCTGTCAACATCCCCAGAAGCATTCCATCCGTCGTCATCAGATCCTCTCTTGCCTTTCATCATTTGATACATACAAGGAAAATCAAATTGTCTTTTCGTCTCCAGCACAGAACCGTCCTCTTTACTCTCTATCAACATGTCGGGATACTCATCAGGACTCAAGCCTGGACAGGTCCCTCCTGTTTACGATGAGATTCTTCCGCGGAAGGGCCAAGATGTTCGTCACGCGAGCTCTACCATGCCGTGGTGGAACCCTCGATACTGGCGAAAGAGAGTATGGGCTGCTGTCCTTACAGTTGTCGTTATTATCGTCATTATAGTCATCGCCGTGGCAGTGGAAAGAGCCAATAGGAATAGATATCCCGACTACACGCCATTGTCATACAGCTTGAAGGATACATGTAAGTCATATCATTCTCTTGAAGCTAACCCACTGACCAATGCTCAGATGGGGGTGAATCCTTCTTTGATAACTTCAACTATTGCATTGGATACGACCCTAGTACGTACTGCCCAACTCCCATGCTTGCATCACTGACGCCTTTTGCCAGCCGAGGGCTTTGTTCATTACGTTCCTCGAGAGCAAGCCCAGTCTCTTGTGAGTAATCAAAACCATCTATTGGGAAACAAAACCTTGTATAGGTACACGCTGAACTAACACCTACCAGAACCTCACATATGCTTCACCTAGCACTGCGGTCATCAAAGTCGACACCTCTGTCGGTCCTAACGATAAACCCAATGCATCAACTGGCCGTTTCTCTGTCCGAATCGAGTCCAAGAAGCAATACCAGAATGGCCTCTTCATCTTCGATGTCAAGCATACTCCCTATGGATGTGGCACCTGGCCTGCTCTTTGGCTCACTGACCCTTCCAACTGGCCTGCACATGGTGAAATAGATGTAATGGAATCTACCAACAAGGCCGAGGACGGAAATCAAATGACCTTGCACACTACTGGCGCTTGCTCCATGGATGTCCGTCGTGAAGACACAGGCCAAACTTTGCACAAGAACTGCAACCATGAGTTGAATGACAACGACGGTTGTGGTGTCAAGTCAGAGCCCGCCGGGTCCGGCGCTGCATTCAATAAGAATGGAGGAGGTGTTATGGCTGTCGAATGGCGGCACGAAGGCATTCGCATGTGGCAGTTCGCCAGAAACTCGATACCGTCCGACATTAAAGCAAACAATCCGAACCCCAGCACTTGGGGCATTGCCGCTTCTGATTTCCCCAATACACACTGTGACATTGGTTCGCATTTCAAGAACCAAAGCATCATTGCCAATATCGACTTGTGTGGTACTCTGGTTTACCATGTTTGGGACGACTCTGGATGTGAGTCTGCTCTTATTGATATACAGAGCGAAAACTGACAAATTCATAGGTTCTGGCAAATGCACGGATCTTGTTGCCAACAACCCTGATGCATTCGAGAATGCTTACTGGGAGTTTGGCTCTTTCCAAGTATATCAAGCAAAGTAAGCCTGAATATGGCTGAGGTATTGTTGGCTGTTTGCACTTTTCGGAGCGCGGCGTTAAGGAGAAAGAGGGCCTCAGATTGCATTTCTGAGACAGGTAGTCATTGCAAACATAAATTCTCTTGTTACGAATACAGTGTTGACTCGTGTATTTTCCATGAGTAGCTCCTCTATGAAGCGCGGGTATTAACACACCTGTTGATACATGTGCCATTTCATCTTGAGATCTATCCGTGTGCCGCCCTTGCACACTCAATGGCGAACAATCCAAAAGAGGAGAGATTCCGTCTCCGAACGCCAGCCCATGCTCTAGAACAATGACAACCATAAACTCCCACATCTATAGAAAAAGCCAAGCATATCTGTACATCTCTTGTAACTCACTCAATGGGACCCCATTTTACGTTATATCGGTTCGTACCGTTTAATCGTCCTTGGGTGGTGATCGCATGTATGCATCAATAGCTGCGCTGAACGCTGCAAAAGCTAAACAACCGCCGGCAGCAGCCTGAGGACCAGCATTCTTAGCCAGAATACCGCCCGTCAAACATCCTGCTGCGACACTGTTTGTCAAGTCGTTCTTTGCTCGCAGTCCCTCGATACCGCACTCCACGCCGGAGTACAGGGCGCCGACCTTGCCGAAGTTCTTGGCCATCGACCATGATCGTGTCCCCATATCCTTGAATCCGATTTTCAGCTGTTGTTTGAGAGGAAGTGATGTGATCGTGTTTTGTGGGCTGCCGGGAGCGGCTGTGTGATAGGGTGTATCGTAAGACATCTGCCAGAGAGATTAGCTTGTGATAATGGCTTCGAGGTTCAAGATAGTCGTACAGAGGCCATGAACATTCCGAATAAACCGCCCATGCCGAATCCCATAACTCCAGACATAACTGACTTTCCAAAACAAGACTCCATTGCAGCTTGAACCTATATTTCTCAGAGTTAGCTATGCGCCCGCATTATTTTCGTAAAAGTTGCGCATCCACATACAGCTTTGACGTTCGGGTCTTGAGGTCCGCCGATCGCAGGGGCGGCAGCAGCGGCGCCGCTTGTAGGTGTCATTCCCGGAAAATTCATGGCTTCGATGTGAGGAGAGAGAATGGAATCGTTGGGGATGAGGGTATCGCGGGCGGGTTTAGCTACGGCCGAATAGACTTGGGATTCTCTGGGGAAATCTTTCGGAAGGAATATTTCTGCCTTAGCTGACCGCTTTTCGGAGGCGTTGTCGGAGGCCGGCCCCACTCTGCCGTCTTCGGCGGGCCCGCCCGGCCTGGTTGTTGAGGTCTTAATAGGCGCCAATAGGGAACAAAACAAAATCGAGCGTCTTGATCTTTTCGTTCTACATGTTTTATTGCAGTTGAAAGTATCAACCAGGCTTTTACCCCAAGCTCCTGTCCCGTGAGTTGTTCTAATAGTACACGTCGCATTGTCAAGTCTGAGCAATTTCCTCCTTGCCACATGTCTTCAAAGCTCAAAAATGATCCCTTTGCCCATGCCCTTAGCTACAAATGTCTGTTCCATTTTCAGTCTGTCACTCGCCCTTCTCCCGTATTCCGGTCTTTCATCCACAGCGTAAACCAATTCATTCCACCCGGCACCCTACTTTACTCTCGCTGGTCGGATGGCTGTTGGTTACCTTGGCGAGGAACAGGGTGATCAGGAAGTTTTCGTCTCTTAGGGGCTGTATCGTAGGCCTGGTCACCACTGTAACTGCGCTTATTGGACTGGGTTGTCATCTCATAAGCAGAGGGATAGTACGTAGGCTGCTGAGAATCGAAAAAGGGGACCATCTGACGAATAGAGGGTAGCGTTCCATTCCACTGTCTCTGAGGTCCTTGAGGGGCTTGTTGAGGAGGCCTAGTGGAAGTTCTAGTCCAAGGATTTTCCTCTTGTGTACGTGGCTGTCGAGCCCGAACGTTGGAGCTTCGCGGAGCCATGGTCAGTGATTCTCTAGATCTCTCATCATCTTGAGTTTGAGGCACAAAGCGCCAATATCCACCTTCTTTAGACTCCGTAGGCCGGCTCAAGAAGTTGCCTCCAGGTCTAGCAGCACGTACGGTTCTGGGCAACGGCCGAAAATCAGGTTGCCACTTCCCGTCTGAATCGTCGCGAGGGATCTGGTTTTCGCCTGAAAACTGCTGTTGAGCTCCAGTAATTGGTGTAAACGAACGAGACTGGGGCCCGCTGGACGCTCCGTAGCCGTTATCTTCGCCTTCGGATACATTGGCAGGGGCTCGTACAGGCCGATTCTCCATGTCTCGGGCTTGAGGTTGAGCTGGCTTGGCTGTTCGTCGACTCTTGGGTTTCGATTGCTCGCTCAAAAGTGCGGCAAACTCAGGGTCTTGAACAGCCGATGTGTTGGGAGGGCTAGGGGGAGGAGGGGATCTATGGTTCTTGTACCATTCTGTTACCTGTCAAAACCAAGAACAAAAAGGGGAGATCAGAGATAAGACTCACCGACAAGTCGTAGATACTTCTCAACAAATCGACCGGCATGGCGGGACACCTTGCCAGGCTTGATGTTCTGATAGTAATGCTCGTCTATCTAGGATCAGTGGGAAGGGTGAAAGAGTCCCATTCGACGGAAGACTTACAGATCATGCTACAGGTATAGACCCGATTGGGCGTATCCCCGGCCATCTCGTTCATCCATTCGGCGCATCGCTCCCAACTCATGGTTTGTTCGGCAGGATTGGCACCAGCTGGCGAGCGAGGAATAACGACTTCCCACAGCAGCTGTTCCTCTTCAGCAGACCAATTCTTTCCGCCCATAGTCAAAGACAGAGGTAGATCAAAGGAATGGGGAAAAGTAAAAGAAGTACTATATATGATGGTGACGAGAGGGAGACACAAGAGGCACAGTACAGGATGTATATAGCAAGTGACGATGGCTATATCGAAGTGCGGTGCGAAAAAAGATAAGAGTGCAGAATGAAAAGTCACGAATGAGTCTTTATAGACATACGCTCTGGACAATAGATGAGTGATTCAGTCCCGTTTGCATTGTCTCTTGGAGTCATTGTCGTGCTTAGAAAGAGTCAGTTGCCCATTCTGAATAGAGGACAATAGGAAAGATTCCGTTGTGATTCAATGTAAGCGGCAAAGATCAGACGAGCCCTTTGACTCTGACTCTTGCCTTTGACACTATGCGACACAGACTAATAGCTACTCCTCAAAGATGCTGCGGGGCTCAGGAGCATGAATTCCTCTTGAAAGAAGAAAAGATGCCAGAGGTCTTTCCAGTCTCGAGAACTAGTCTTGTTAGTTGCTGTTCACTGATGATTTACTGCTCTGTGCTGAGGGATGGACAGCTACTCACGATGCTCTTCTTTTCAAGCGGTATTACTCCGTCTCTCACCCAGAAACCCCACCCTCCCGACATATTTGCGAGCATCATATCGGTCGTCAGTCTATCACCAACAAACGCAACATGAGTGGGATCTGTGACTTCAGTCTCTGGATGTTTTTTGAAGTACTCCATGATCTCTTGGCCGCATCCTGGCTTCTTGACCGAATGCGATAACACCGTAATCCCTGTGTTCTTCTCGACTTCAGCGGCTAGCTCTAAGTTCTTATCCCATGAGGTGGCGCCAGCAGTGTTGGACACCACGAGCAACTTGCGACCAGGATAAGCTTGCCTTAGCCTTTCGAAGTGAGTCTGCAGGTAAGTTTAGTGGACAACTTTAAGTATGCGGGTGGAGTTCAAATAATAGACACCTTGTAAGAGTTGTACACTTCAATACTATCAGGGTAGGCAAAGCAGTCGTCTTTGTCGAGAACGACAGCCTTGATTTCTACCCTTCGACCATCTTTTTGCAGGCCCTTTTCTAGAGGAAGAGGCAAGTCATTGAAGGTCGACACTGTGTGATGAGGTAAACACAGGCTTGGCTTGAATATCAATCTCGTGATATTCAGCGAAGCTGAAAGATTTAAATTTAACATTTTGGTCTAGAAGTTGTATAGGTCAGTGCTGAAGCAACGGCATGCGAAGGAACATCGTTACCTGGAGGTTGAGCTCGCGCCACGTTCAGGGGTGCCACAGGCGCCACTACCAATTTACTAGGCGCGTTACTAGTAGTTACTACGCGACTGAACTATATCATTTTATCCATTCCAGTTCAACATCAACAATTGCGAAAATTAACTTTTTGGGGGGTTCGAGGGATCTTACAACCTCCGGCGATCTCAAAATGCCTCCTCGAAAGAAAGCAGCGGCCGAGCCTGATACTCAACAAACTACTTCAAGAGCCTTACGAAAGCGAGGTCACCAAGATCTTGAAGCCATCCCAGAAAGCGACCTCGAAACATCCCCCATAAAACGACAACGTAGCTCAGCCCATTCACCTCCAGTCGTCGCCGAAACAAATGGGCATGCAGATAGCTTTTCTAATGATATTATTGACGACAGTGAAGCTAGCTCGTCCGAATCATTATCGAGGGTTGACCCGGATGAAACCCCTAAAGCTGCACCTAAACGAAGAGGGAGACCACCCAAGAAGCCTGTGAATGGCGAAACTCCCACACCGAAAGCAAGTCGTACCGCTCTTTTCGAAACACCAAACAAGAAGACACCCTTTGCTCTGAATGGCGCCACGCCTGGGGGCGCAGATCGATCTGCTAAGCGAAAGAGTACAAGAGCCCTGATAGAACATGTTGTTGGTGACGACCTTACCGACGAGGAGGAATATGATGGCCTTGTGCAGCAAATCTACGAATCTAGTGAAGACGAAGAAGCCGTCGAGGGTGACGTTGCCATCTCAGCAGAAGCGTCGGCTGTCGACGAAGCTGCAACACCTTCCAAAGCAACACCTCGCCGAAAGACTCAGCGCAAGAAGCCAGCGAGATCCCCAAGTCCTCCTCGCGATTTACCCCCCCACGAATTATACTTTGCACATAATAAGCCTGGACGACCAAAGACTTCGAACAATAACTTGGGATCGCTAGCCTTACTTACACACGATGAATATTTTACCATTGTTCGAGAAACCAAGGACCACCATGAGGCGGATATCGAATTTCTAGAGAGTTTACATGCCGAATCATTTCCACAATGGGCGTTTGAGTTATCGCAAGGATTCAATCTGTGTCTGTATGGTTATGGCTCAAAGCGACGGCTGTTGCAGAAGCTTGCAAGCCACCTTTACTCTTCCAGTCGAAAGGACAAGGGAGATAAGATTGTTATAATCAATGGCTACGCTACTAACACGACGATGCGGGAGATATTGAGTACGGTTGGCGCCGCTGTCGATCCGAGCCACCGCATTCCTCTTGCACAACCTGCCATCATGGTCCCAGCCATTCTCTCACATCTCGCCACTACTTCCTCAACATTGACTCTTATCGTCAACTCGATTGACGCAGCACCGCTTCGAAAACCTGGCTCTCAATCTGCTCTGGCACAACTCGCAGCGCATCCTCAAATACGGCTAGTGTGCTCAGCTGATACACCAGACTTTGCACTGCTCTGGGATATCGGTGTGCGATCTGCGTTCAACATGGTGTTTCACGATTGTACAACCTTTGCACCGTACGGTGCCGAGTTGGATGTTGTGGATGAGGTGCACGAGCTTCTTGGGCGGAACGCTCACCGCGTCAATGGCAGAGAAGGTGTTGCGTTCGTTTTACGCAGTTTGCCCGAGAATGCGAAGAACTTATTCCGGCTCTTGGTGGGCGAAGTGCTAATTGCTATTGAGGAAGAGGGTGATGGAGGCGACGAGCCGACTGGCGTTGAATACCGAATGATTTATAACAAGGCAGTAGAAGAGTTCATCTGCAGTTCCGAAATGGCGTTCAGGACGCTGTTGAAAGAGTAAGTTTGCCTAATCCTGGCATTACATGACAGTACTAATCAGAGGTAGATTCCATGACCATCAAATAATCACGAGTATGAAGGATGCTCTCGGAACGGAGCTATTGAGCTTGCCGTTTAGAAAAGACGAGCTCGAGGCAATTTTGGAGGATCTCATGATGTAAACCAGAACGCAACATATAGAATGGGAGCACAACATCGGCGTCGGTTTTGGGAGAGCATAGCGCAATCAATACGTTGTATAATTTCATCGACGGAAGGGTATAAATAAAACTTGAAGGGAAACAGATACCCTAGAATTGTAATAATATCTTTGACTTTGTCATTAACATTCATTCGTTCATGCAGTCGTCTACTGCGTCTTGCTCTATATCAACCATCCGCCCAAAAGGAACCACTGGAACGCCCGCCATTTAAGGTAGTTACTTTTCATATCAAACGCCCAGGCTTTTAACGCAAGTCCATAATACCACCGGTACGATAACATTGTCGTTTCCGCCGGTAAGGACAGCTTCCGTCAGGCTCGCCATCGAAGCACACATCGCTGCGTTTCGAGTACCAGCAACTACTCCAGGTTGCTCACCTGAAACAGGCCAACCGCCGATTCTCAACCACATGCTAGCAGACCCGAGTCCCAGCATGACTGCGATAGCAAATGCGGCACTGCCCTCGAGACTCTTGCCGCCTCCCCAGAACCATTTCCGGCGTCCATATCGACGACCGATAAGAGAAGCTGCTGCGTCTCCTAAGCCCACACAGATGACACCCGAGACGAGACTGACATCTCGAGTTGTCACTTCCCAGCCGGAGAGATAGCCAGACCCAGACCGTGGTAGAGAAGCAAGGCCTAGCCAGAGAGGGATAGCACATCCAATCAGAAGAAAGATATGGGAGATGACAACAGGGCCACGAAAATCTCTACCATCGACGTACGGTGCTAGGAATGAAGCAATGGGCTTAGATAGTGGAGGAAGTTGACTCGCTCTCAGAAGATCCAAGATCAAGAAAACTGCCAGAATGAGTGAGAGGGCCAGAGCCGCGTACGTAGGATCAACAAAAATTGCGGGCAAAAACATGCCAACCATCATAAAGTGAAACACCTTCCGCCGCGTGTCCACCTCGTAGATGTCCTTCAGGCGGAAGACAATGATGAGTCCAAGAATCAAGATGCCCAGCCAGTAAACACTCAGCAACAGCCGTGTGTTTGCCTCGCCAAAGTCGTTATGACGAACGTGCTGCACCCAGCCAGAGAGGCATTGCTTATCTTCTGTCGGGTCCAATCGTGGAGGTAAGCAAATCCACCGTTCCAGATTAAGGCTTACGACTTGGTATCGGAACCAAGGCCAGTTTCCGAAAAGATAGCCTAAAGCCCAGCCGATAGGCTCGTTACCGTCTAGGGCGTACCACTGGACATAGGTGCGAATACCACCAAGGATGATCCCCAAGATACTCATGTAGACATATCCAGCATAGAGCCACTTCCTCAGTGTTGCTTGCTCTTGGGTAAGTTTAAAGAAAGGTCGAATAGACATTGAAGTTGCCCGCTTTCTGCGCCCCGAGGGAGTATGTGTCGCATTTCGCCGGTTTCCTGGATCGAGGTGTGGCAAGGTATGCCTCCGGGTAAACGCCCAGTTCCCGAAACCATCTGTAGCTGTAGGAGAAGACGGTGCGCTATCGGCGTCTGTTGGGGCTGGAAGGCCAGGCCCAAAGGTCCGGACTCTTGTTGGCTTCCTGAATAATGACCCTGCCTCGTCCTCAGATGAACCGACAGTGTCGTAAACTGCATCCTCATACTCGGGTCTCAATAGTTCGTTTCTGAGCCGGCGCAACGAGAAAAATTGCTTGAAACTCTTCCAGAATGGTGGTCGCTGGGTAATCGATGCCCTGCGGAATCGCCATTTCGGCACCCTTGCCAAAGCAATCCCCCAACCTATGATATGACCACAGAAAAAGAGCAGCGAAAGGCCACCGCCCCATAATAGGGCTTTGAGGATCAGGACCTGAGGTGAGGAAGCGAGAAGTAAGACATTTATGAGTGCGATAGAAAGCAGCTGGAGCTCAGCTGTCAAGAGACTCGTTGTGGTAAGAAAGTGCAATGTCACACACAGAGTTTGGTGAAGAGGGTATAGTAAAATAGCCGTTTCTCCTGAGATGAACGTCTCTGGATGTCTACTTTCGAAGTATTCGCGCTGTTTTGGGCTCCAGATTAATGGGATGCAAGTTATCCCCCACGCTACGATATCGTATGTAGCATAAGAATCGACCTTGGGGATAACACTCTGCGGAATGGAAGCAAGGCTCAGAATGAGGTTCGGAAGAATTGCGGCCGGGTTATTCGACGAAATCAGAAGCGACACGAAGAGGGTAATCGCCGAAGGATACAGTATGGGGGCGGGGTCGAAATGTGCGGGAAGCTCGAGAGGTAGTGGGTGAGATGGTGTCCGGTTGCGGTATGCCCAGGCGACGACCCTGAGAGGGTACAAACAGAGTAGTCCAGCATATAAAAGGCCAAGAAGTAGAATATCTGAAATTATGAGCTGATGCTGTTGAAGTGTGGGCAACGCGCCTACCTTTACCCCAGATCTTCAAG
This sequence comes from Fusarium concolor, assembly GCA_013184415.1. Classification (NCBI taxonomy): domain Eukaryota; kingdom Fungi; phylum Ascomycota; class Sordariomycetes; order Hypocreales; family Nectriaceae; genus Fusarium; species Fusarium concolor. Next base: position 124,598 of record JABCJY010000068.1, read on the forward strand.
AGCTGTAATACCTGGGAATTTGAGGCTACCATAAGACCAAGAGCTAGGACAATACCTGCCTCAGCTATGCGTCGAATGACAACCCGTCTCCGTCTTTTAAGAGCTTCAAGCAGTCGTTTTGTCTCCGGTGTCTCGGTAGGCATAGGCGGCTTGTCAACAGTGTGGACAGTGTGGCCATCAAGAAGCGCTGGCGACGGAAGAGGTGTTGAAGATCCAGACAGCGATTCATTGAGACCTCTTAATCCCTTATGCAAGTTTGTCTTGGGCGCTGGTAGACCCTTCAAGTAATGTTCATCGTCGGCTTCGGAGCCGCTGTCGCTCGTCTGCGGCGAATCCTTGAGAAAACTTGGCCATGTTGTAGGCGATGGCTCGTGGGTAGCATCGTCACCGGTCTTGGCGGATTGCGCTTGGCGGTTCCGGAGTGTAAAGCGATCTGAGAGATGTGGAAGATCTGTATTCTGGTGAAAATACGGATGAGGCGATCGCGATCGAACTCGAAGACTGGCTTGTTCGTCGGGGTCGAGTGGATTAAAAGGGTCGGGGGTGAGATGCTCTGTCATGACGAGGGTATTGAAGGTACCACAATATCAATCATGGAAGATGGTAGGGCTGCGCATGCGCCTCAAGCACGTTGAAGGAGAAAGCGTCGCAAACTGAGAGACGAAGTTGATTAAAGAGCGAAAGTAGAATGTTCTGGATTAGAGACTATTCCCATCTGTGGACTTATCTCCACGTCGTCGATTTTGTTGGAAGAAGCTCAAGCATTTGGCTTCGTCCACATGTGAAAGTGGCCTTGTCCATGGGGTGTTTCGTCAGCTAACTCCAATCAGTCAGCCAGGCACGGCCACTAACGAGCCACGACGATTGAGTCAATCTACTAAGGTACGCGGAAATAGGTAACTCAGGAGTTTTCTTATCTTCACCTCAAAAGATTCTCGCTATCAGTTTAAATCAATTGATAGAAAACTTTTATAAACACAAATAGATATCTGGTCCCATTGTTTCTCCACCATGTTTCTGACCAATTTCTGCTCCCTCAGTTCAATATCGCAGCATTCCATTATCTTCATCAATGAAGATACCTAATCTCCCTGATGGTGGGCTCAATAAACTTCACGGCTCCTTCCCTTCACTTGCAGAGGAATTCAACAGATTATGCTTTCCCGATTAAGGTAGCAAAGTAAGGAACGGGAGGAAGCTGTAAAATAGTATCACGTGCCCGGCCAAATTTTGGGTAATTCCTGAAACATCTAAAAATGTCTTAGTCTGAAGATGCATCGCGTCTGTAAATACGATGATGCTGTTGACGATTCCTCATGATGTAGTCAGTCATGCAAAAGTGTCACTCCTTTCTATCAGATCGTATAGCATGCCATGTCTCACGGATCGAACCACTGGGGCTTCCGGATGCTCTAAATTTAGACATACCTTGAGCATCAGCCAGTGACAGACGCCGAACTTCCTCCCCACGCCCATCCTTGACCTTCAGCACAACACACTCAGGCTGTGCAGCGAATCTGCGCCGAGGCCCTCCACTAGCATTTACAAGGATGATACATACGTCAATTAACATCAATATCAGATGAAGGTGGTCTCCATATCCGGTGGCTCATCAACAAACAAAAAAGCCATCGCAGGCCTCGTTGCAATTACGCGCCTTTATACCTCATAGGGCAACACGTTGGCGATATCCCATTGGTCTAACGCTGGCTTCAAAACCTAAAAGTTGACCAGCTTCAATTGTCTCGCTCCAGTTGCACTTTGACAGCAACTTGTCTCTGATGGTAGTTTCTGGTTGGTCTATCGCACGATACTAGGTCTCGAGGCTGCATTGGCGCGTCTCACAGCCAAGAAAGGCCTCGTAAGTGGGCTATGGCTTGCCGTCTTTTGAAGGAGCTAGAGGATATCTTCAAAACCGCCACATTATTTCTCCTCTTCACGAGGGGTTGGAGTTTCACACTCCGAGGTTGGGTATGATGACTCGCACAACGATTTGGTTAATCGTGACAGCTGAGGTTACAGCGCAAAGATGGTCGCATATGATCCAATAACAGCCCATTTGAGCCAGCCATTCTCTTTTCAAGACATGCTAGACCACATTGGCGGATTTGACATCAGCTTCATAGGGAAAGGCCGCGTGGAGCTTTGCGAAAGGTGATAAGATACTGGCGAGCTTCAAGACGTTCTCCCACCAGAACTTTTCATCAACGGAACAATTGCTCACCAAAAACCTTGATGTTGAGCCGCCAGATCCGGCTGCTTGGCACCAAAATTTGCTTCGCTTTGGACGGACATGCCGTCCGGGGCCAAGGATCGTGCGCGTATCCGCACTCCAATCTTGCGTGAAAATGCACCAAAAATAAGGATCAACCGAGATTCTCCATCGTATTATTGCTATGTGATATTCAGAGCCTTCGTCATCGCAGCTGTTTATCGGCTAAGACCATGGAGGTAGGACTTCTTCGTGGTGTCGATCTGTCACACGAACAAAAACTCGGCGAAGGTAATCAAGTTGAATGTTGAAAAGTGTCACAGCTGGTCACTTATTATGACAATTAAGAACAGCCCTTGCAAGTCTTACTTTCCTGGGCGTGTCGATGAATAAAGCACATTTAGCAAAACAACAAGAACGAGTTTCGCGTCAAGCCACAAACCTGTACATCATTGCTTGCGAAGCGCGATCATCCTGGCGGGCCAGGTCAGTTGTTTTCACAAACGCGACTCAAGTTGCGAGAAGAGATCAACACACTGGAAGGGTTGGATAAGAGAAGATGGAAAGACACCAAGGTCAGGGGCAGGGTTCAGGGGACTAACCTGGTGGGTCAAACATGGAATGAGGATCGGGGCCGACCATGAGGTGCGGTGCGGGCAGAAAAATGCATCATTTTTGGGACCAATAGCTCGGGCCCAAACGTTGACCCGCCTACTGAGACCGATACTCAGCTTTTTATGGCGATTCCTCGTATCCTCCAGGCACGGAGAGTCGATTTCCCACCCCTTCGTCCCGTCTATTTCAACTCATTTCTTATGGGGCCCAGGAGCTTTTTAAAGAATACGAAGATCAAAATTGGGCTCGCACATGCACAATACACGCTCTTACACCAGGCCGTTACATCCACAGTGACATCACAAGCTCCATAAGCTCCGTATCTAGCGGCGTACGGTTGATGAGCGCCGCCGTCTGAGCAACGGAAGCACCAGGGGGTCACGGAGGTGGTACATAGCGGTGCTTTTATCGACAAAAATATCCCTGCAACGCGGTTGTGGTTTGAATCAGATCGAATGTGCAGCAACCATCATCGACCATCCCAAAGATGGAAGAACGGAATTGTCGCAACCGAGTTCTCAATTCTGGTAATGGTCACAGTCCAGTTTGTGTCGACTCTAAATAATGGCTGAAACATCTGTTAAGTTTCTATGGCAATAGAAACAGCAAGAATGAACGATTCTGCCCTTGCTGTCAGACAGTCAGTGCTTCAGGCCTCAGCTCACATCCGGTCAACCTACCAAGAGCCGCCTCAAGGGCCAGCGAACGCCTCATGTCTAGGACTTACTGGGCTTATTGACGAGAACGCAAGGGCTAGACTGGTCTTGTTGAGCCGCCCTTGAGCGCCTGAACTCCACCAAAGCCCATCCCTTCCAGGCTCCCCGGGCTTGCTCGCTGTTCGCTGCTCTGCCGGCTGTGGGCTTCCAGCAAACGCCGGCTGAACTTGGCAGGACGATAAAAGCGCTAGACAAGGCCTAGCTTGTCGTTTAGTTTCCGGGTGGCTGTCGTTAAAAACTGCAAGCGGCTCCCTCCAAGCCTAAAAAAGAAGCACACATAGTGATTTTGTCCAGATCTCCAACGACCTTTGCCCTTCGCCACCCAGCAGACATAAACAAAGACTCGGCAACAAATAAGAACCAGCTTACTTAGACCACCGTGATAATCGTCTGCAGCTCAGCCTCCTCTCGCCAAGACTAGTGTGTGTCTCAGGGCTTTTAGCTGGACAGATCCCCTTATACATCCACGATTCAGTATCACAGGCTGCATTTAACACCAAACTCTCCTCTTTCTCGCCCTGAACTTGAGTTTATTCCCACAGATTGCTTGCTTGCTTGGCTTGACGGACTCAGCTCGTGTAACACTCGTCACTCCACCACCTCCACTTCCTCCACTCCCTCGCTCAGTACTCCGCAACACCTCCGTCGACTGTCAATTGCTTGCTTACAGTCTGAACCGGCTCGCGGCACGCCATTTGCTTTCCTCATCCTCACATCACCAGCTCTGTCTGTCTCCATTCAAAGAATCGAACAGACTCCTCCTTCGGACGCTAGAGCCACCTCCTGTTTGCTTGGCAGACGACACCCTTCATCATTGATAAAGGAAATCACCCCTCTCACCGGCTGTTGTCTGCAGGTTCTTGGACCCTAGCTTGTTTGCTGTACTGTCTTCACCACTCACCGTCTGGGATCTCGCCTCCTCAACCTCACCACCCACTCTCAGCCAGTCGTCTCTCGTTCCGTCCCCAAATAGCAAACCCAAAAAAAGCTGCCATCTGTCTTGGGTCCGCATATTTCTGGTCTATTTTCAGCCGCTAAACGTCCTCTGCATATCCGTCTCCAGTCTTCCTCAAGCCTGATATCACTCCGGTTGACTTACAAAACTCAACCTTCTCCCAACCTTCCAACCTTCCAACCTTCTCGCCCACTTTTTCATCATGGCATCTGTCGACATCAAGCACGACTACAGCATGGAGGCAGGACTGTTGAACACTGACCGAGAAGAGAGGACCATGTCGTCAAAGGAAGCACTACTCCAGGATTCGGAATCTGCCCAGGCCCCCCAACGGACAAAGACCAGAAGGATATCCCCAGCTGGCAAGGCTTTGATTGCTCTGGCTGTTTGCTGTCTGCTGGGCGTTGGTGTGGCATCCATTGGAGGTGCTACTCGTTTTTGTCCTGGGCATCTTCGCCATGGAGATGTCGTTGGAAACCATGGCATGAGCGCCCACCGGCCAAACCTTTCCGAGACCATGGCCCAAATGGTTCGACGACAAAATACACCAGCCCCTACCGACACCGAGAAGGGCACTGATCCAACCGATGCCGCTTCTGATCCCGCTTCCAATGCTCCCTCGGGCGGATCTTCAGGCGGAGCCTCTGGTGGTGCTTCAAACACCGTGCAGCAGCCCACTGCTACCGCCCAGGAGCCCACGGACGGTGCTAGCGAGACTGCTGTTCAGCCTCCTGCCACTGAAGAGTCTACCAAGGAGCCTACCAACACAGACAAGGCCTCGGAGACTCAGGCTCAACCTTCGGATACGAAAAAGCCATCTGACACGAGTGAGCCTTCCTCACCCTCGCAGCCTGCGAGCTCAGAACCTGACGAACCAACCTCTAACCCGGATACAGGCCGACCTACCGCCACTGCCAAGGACTCGGCCACTGAAGAGGCTCCTTCTGCCACGGAAACGGAGGAGAAGCCTGCAACCACTGCTGCTTCTACGCAGCAATCTACCCGCAGGACCACCGAGACTCTACCCGAGTCCACTAAGGAGTCCAAACCCGAATCGACCACCGATGATTCCGAGCCCTCTGCCACTGGTACGTCCGTTTCGGAAGAGGAACCTTCCGAGACTGCTCCCTCTTCTCGTGTTTCAACGTCCAATCCTTCTGCTCCCAGTGCTGCAACCTCCACTGCTGCCAGTACGTCTACTCGAAAAACTCCTTTGCCTGATACTTCCTCTTTTTCTGAATCTCCGTCCGAGACGGTTTCTTCGGGTGAGACCCTTCAACCCACCGCCCTTGATGATACTTCCACTGTTGTCGAAACTGCTACCATTCCCTCATCCACTGCCGCCGAAGCCACAACTGCCCTCTCCGACTTGACCTCTGAACCAGCTTCTGAGACTACTCAAGAATCGGATACAGCATCTCAGGCTTCAGAGGGAACCGAGACGACCACCGGTATGTGGGACGGACAAGCAGCAACTAAGTTCTTGATAGAGACGTGGCTGCGAATCCAACTCCCCAAGCCTGCTGTGATATTACTGTTTCGTGCCATCTCCATAGCCTGATGCCCTAACTTCGTGACTTCCGCAAGTGCGCCAAAACTTGACATGTCTTTTGACCCTTGAACTGCAACCCACGTTGACTACACCACACCCTGCAAAAACAGACTCCCCCCCCCCCTTTTTTTTTGAACGTTCATGCTGACGCCAATACAGATAGCCAGGAATCCGAGACTCAGACCGAGGAGGCTACACAGACCACAGATGCCGAATCCGAGACTACGACTGAGTCTGAGCGAAGTACTGTCACCGGAACAGGTACCAAGCGAACGTCGAGTGCTGTGCCCAAGACCTTCACTTCCACTCTTGAAGATGGTGGAGTCACCACTATGACTTCGACTTCGTGGGTTGAGGTTGTTCCCTCTGCTGAAGCTACTGCTGGCAGCGACCCTTCCCTTCAGAACGCCGCTCCTCGATCAGTCGGCTCAGTTCTTGGCGCCGTTGTGGGTATGGCTTTCGGTGGCTTCATTCTTCTGTAAACGGAACAGAGCCACATTTACCTTGCCTCGCATCAATTGAAAAGTCAGTCACGCGGACCCCGTGACGAATGAACTAGCTTGTTTCTTGCGAACACCGGCTCATACAGAATGGGTCCACTTTTATGAATATTACGGTCATTTCTTCATGGGTATAAAATCAGGATAATAGACTTAGGGGCAGCATCAGAGGCTTAGGTTTTACCATTAGACAAGAACATCCACATACCGTTGTATCTTGGGGGAGACTTGGGTCATTAATTGGCGTCTAGCATATTTGCCGACATGGATTGTATTTAAAATGCATAGTACATGAGCGAATACAGAAATTTGCATCTTTTTCACTTAGTTAAGCTGAAGTTGGACTTGTGTCTTGATTTGTTGTCAGATTATGAATGAGCTCGTGGTTAGGGGCACGCATGCATCTCGACGAATCAAGACGATGATGAATCTGCATCTGGCTGTTTGATCGCGCCGCATACATGCAAATACTGCCTTTGATATTTCGGATCGAGATAACAGACATCAGGTGTATCAATAATTGTTTGTATAATTCGAGGGTATACCAATAAACGCCAGCAACTCCCGTCTCTCTACCAAGCCAAACTTGCACTTGAGTGTTCTTAACCAGGGCCAATTCTGGGCATGTCGTGATGCTCGCTCAATCTGGATAAATAGGTGTTGAGTTCTTCAACGCGCTCTTTATGTGTCTTGAGAAGTTCTGGTCGCGAGCCTGAAGATTCGGCTAGTTTGAGCAGCTAGAGACTTGTAAGCATGATGTTTGCGTGCATGATGGCAACAACTTACCCTCTTCTTCTTGATCTCCTCATGGCGCTTTTGAGCCTCTGTCTTTTGCGTTTCGGGCTTGTCCTCGTCAGCATCATTGCGAGGCTCGTCCTCCTCTTCCTCCTTATTCTCCTTCTTCTTTCTCTTCTCCTCGTCCCTGTTTCCAGTACCGAGGTTCTTCTCTAGATCGGTTTTGTCGCGCTTCTTCTTTTTCTTGTGAACCTTGGCGCCCTTGAGTTTCAGGGCACCACCGCCGCCAACAGCAGTATAATCGTCGGAACCCATGGTGTTGTAGTGCTGAGGAAGAGCCGTTGGAGGCTGCTGGGATCATGGACTTGAAGTTGGAAACAGGCATGTGACTTCTGTGGCGGTGCGAGTGGCTGGGCCCCGCTGGAAACAGCAAGGGGTTGGGCCATGTTTCTGGTCCATACGCGGAAAGGAAAAGCGAGCACTTATGCATACCTAGACAAAGAAGCTTCCTTTAGATGAGTTGGGGAAAGTCGACTCTTCCTCTAACTCCTATCTTTTCGTCTTGGCCCTCTGTCTCTTTCTTTGTCCTGTTCACGTGCGCCTGGCTATAACGAAACAAACATCCCCCCCTTTTGGTGCTGAATTAAAGACTTCATGAGCAATCAATCAACCAAGCTTTGACGAATACGAATACTTTCTTAATTGTACTTTTATACCCCATCTTTAATTTCGACCGCTTCAAACGACGACTTCAAAACAGCCCCCGACTCTACGTCACAGATCTTGCATCCTTCGATCCTTTCAGCAGCGATCCGATAAACGAAGCTTGCGCGACACCGAATCGCTATGCGCCTTTGTTGTTAACACTTCAGACACTCGGATTGAAATACTCGTGGTCCTTCCACTGTGGAGGATTTCGATTGACTGGTCGTTGAGAAAGAGGAGGGAAGGACAATACAAAAACACAGACAAGCACAATGGCGCCGTCTTACGGACTCCCGTCGAATACAAGAGACTCGCTCGAACTCGCCTCTCTTGCTAGCTCAAGTCAGAACGATGAGGGGGCCACAGAGATCTCGTCTAGACCAAGCATATCATCGTCGCGAAGACTGTCGCTCGAACAAGATGATCCCTTAGACAGTGCCAACCCCGCAAACAGGATGCATCGGTCGTACTCAGTATCGTCCGCCTTTGACTTTTCTGCAAATATGTTCCCTCTGAGCTCGACAGCGGGCGCTGAAGGTTATGCCCCCATTGGAGCTCCAACTTCAAGAGCGAGACCAAGCGGTGGCTTGGGAGGAGGGTCGTTGGAGAAGCATAAGACTTTGACGTACTTGAACGGACTGTCACTGATAGTGGGACTTATTATCGGCTCGGGTATCTTCTCGTCACCAGGGTCTGTGAGCACAAGGGTTGGCTCGCCGGGTGCTGCGCTGGTTGTGTGGATTATCGCAGGTATACTCGCATGGACAGGCGCCGCATCTTATGCTGAGCTTGGAGGAGCGATTCCTCTGAACGGCGGTGCCCAAGTTTACTTAGCAAAGACCTTTGGCGAGGTAATTGGCTTCCTGTTTACCTGGGTGGCTATGTTGGTCCTCAAGCCTGGCAGCGCTGCCATCATCGCCATCATCATGGGCGAATACTTTGTTCGAGCCTTTATTGGCCCCGACGCTGAGCACGTAAGCCCCTGGATCAACAAGGCCGTTGCGCTCGTAGGCCTGTTCATCGTAACGTTTTTGAACTGCGTCTCTACAAAGCTCGGGACGCGTGTGAACGACACACTCATGTTCATGAAGTTTATCGCCTTGCTGGGAGTCACAGTTACTGGTGTAGTTGTTGCTATCACGGGAAAGACGCTCAAGGGCAAGTCAGAAGTTGACTGGAAGCCGCATCAGCTGTTTGACAACACCTCGACAGACATGTCTGCTTGGGCTTTGGCGCTTTATGCTGGTCTTTGGGCTTATGATGGGTGGGACAACGTGAGTCAAATACCAACAAACTGACATTCGTGACGACCAGGAGAGCTAACACAGTATAGACAAATTATGTTGTCGGCGAGTTTCGCAACCCTACTAGAGACTTACCCCGAGTCATCCATACAGCCATGCCTCTAGTCATTCTCTGCTACGTGTTGGCCAACATTGCCTACTTCCTCGTTTTGCCTCTCGAGAGCATGGATGGCTCCAACACAGTCGCTGTCATGTTTGGAAATCGAGTTTTTGGCTCCGTGGGCTCCCTCATTCTTGCACTCATCGTCAGTGCTAGTTGTTTCGGCGCCCTCAACTCTTCGACCTTCACCTCCAGTCGTCTGGCATATGTGGCTGGCAAAGAGGGCTACATTCCTTCTATCTTTGGCACGATTGGAGTTGGGGGCAGCCCGCACGAGCACGAGCTCAGCACGCAGCGTTCACAGACCTGGTTCACACGCAAGATGCGCCAAATGTTTGGCGATGAGGACGCAGGATTATTTTACACGCCAGTATACGCGCTGATCCTTAATGCCGTTCTTACAGTTGGCTACGTCATCGTTGGCGAGTTCAGCACTCTCGTCACCTTTTATGGCGTCGCGGGCTACACATTCTACTTTCTTACAGTGCTTGGCCTGATCATCTTGCGTGTACGTGAGCCTCAGCTTGAGCGCCCGTATAAGACGTGGATCACTACGCCCATCATCTTCTGTTGCGTGAGTCTCTTCCTCCTCAGCCGTGCCGTCTTTGCGCAGCCATTTCAGACTATTGCTGTCGTGCTTTTCGTGGTAGCCGGTGTACCCGTGTACTTCTGGCGCATTAGGGGACGAGATGAGCAAGTCTTGAGACGGAGAGGGCAGCACGGTGAGGAAAAGAAGTGGTGGCAGTTCTGGAAATGATTTAAATAAACCACGGCAGGAACTTGGTGAAAGGACAACCTTTTCATGTCAAAATATGGTTGGGGATACAGCGAGAAGGCGTTTGATGATGGCTTGTATAATGAGACATACCAAAACAGCGAACATGCATACTAGTAACAAAGTAGAAAGACAAAGAGCAGCAGGTTATTTCTGCTTTACTTCATCTTTGGCTGTTTTAATCACGAGTGAATCAATAGCCGGGAGATGCAATGGTAGGAAACTTGCGTCAATAGTAGCCAAGGGGGGAAAAATAAAGAAGATATATATCTATAGACAATATCATAAAATTAGCTAATTCAAAGATCAAACTGTTCTCATCATACTCAAAGCTTATGGAAGCTCTTCTAATTTTACCTACTTCCTTACATGTTTGAGAGTTTGGGTTAAGACTCACGAGACTGCCAAGACTTATCCACAGGACCATTCCCAAGCAGTGGGTTATAAGTTCGATAGACTTCAGGTTTGAACATAATAAAGTCGAGTTGTAAGACCTGAATCTAAAATCAGGGTTTTAACACTAACCCAAGTATGTTTTCAAATACCAAACTCGATCAATTGCAGCAATCACCAGGAGACAAGCGAGAACATGTATAACTTTAACAAATTGTATTATCTGCAACGCTGATTGCTTTTGACCCGCGTCTATAATGCAGTTGTTGTAAACTATTCATCATCATGTACAAATCATTTCTTCCTTTCTTGATACATTTACTTCTTCTCACGCTGGCCGTAAGACTTGGTAGCGTAGTCACCCTTGTAGACGATGAGATCCTCAGGCTTGTAGTCGTGGCGGCCAGAGAGGTAAGAGTCGATGATGGCCTTGGTGCCGTTGGCGTATCGGATCTGGGCATCCAGAGAGGTACCGGACATGTGAGGAACCATGGCGTTACCGCCACCCCAGTTGTTCTTGGCGGTTCGCAGAGGGTGCTCAAGAGGAGCGGGCTGGTGGTCCCAGACATCACCACCGTAACCGGCGAGGTGGCCAGACTTGAGGGCAGCGGCGACGTCCTCCTTGACAACGATGGCACCACGGGCGGTGTTGATGAGGTAAGAGCCCTTCTTCATCTTGGCGATCAGGTCCTTGTTGAACATACCCTTGGTCTTCTCGTGGAGAGGACAGTTGATGGTGACAATGTCACACTGAGCGAGCATCTCCTCGAGGGTGTCGACGCGGCGGCAGCCAATCTCCTTCTCCTTCTCAGGGGACAGGGGCTGGTAGTCGAAGTAGAGGAGCTCCTTGCAGTCGAAGGGCTTAAGGCGGCGGAGGACACGCTCACCGATGCGGCCAACAGCGACGGTACCAACAACCTTGCCCTCAAGATCGAATTCCTGCTTGGCAGCGTGGGCGACATCCCACTTACCAGCCTCAATCTGCTCGTGGGCAGGGACGAAGTTGCGGACAAGGACGAGGATGGTCATGAGGACGTGCTCAGCAACTGAGACGACGTTGGAGCCAGTGACCTCAGCAACAGTGATACCGCCGTTGGTCTTGTTGGCAGCGTTGAGGTCGACGTGGTCAGAGCCGATACCAGCGGTAACAGCGAGCTTGAGGTTCTTGGCGCGAGCAAGACGCTCAGCGGTCAGGTAACCGGGATGGAAGGGAGTGGTGATGATGATCTCAGCATCCTCAAGCTCCTTGTCGAAGGTGGAACCCTCCCTGTCCTTGTCGGATGTGGTAATGAGAGTGTGACCTTGGTCCTCGAGCCACTTGCGGATGCCGAGCTCGTTCTCAGTGGTACCGAGAAGGAGGGGTTGCTATGAGACATGTTAGTCACTATGAAACCAATTGACTGAGAAGAAGTGGTTTTGAGAAGTGATTGAGGGGTAATGATGCTGGGTTGAGACATTGGGTGTAAGTTGGGTTGCACTGTTGCTCAGAAGACCCATGCAGTGTAAACCACAAGAGAGCCACGAAGCTAGACAATGCCACCCAACTGTAACTCATTGATGTCTTTGCAGGCGTTGCCCAGACATTGCCCCGCATCATTGGGCTGGATGTGGCTGATTCTCATGTAGTGAGACCATTTCCCCGCGTTTGAGATCGACAAGCATGGAGAGATGGTGTGTGGGGAGGGGTTTGTGGTTGCAGGGAGATATTGAGAGTTCGAGGCAGAATCAATGACCATTGAGGATAGTTGATTGAAGCAGTGAAGAAGATTTGAGTTGTTATAGTAAAGAAAGATGGAAAGACATACATCCTTGGCGTGCTGGCCACCGTCGTAGAGAACTGCAAGAACCTTGACCTATTTGATGTGTTAGTTGAGGCTCAAGAGGATATAGAGATATAGGCATGGAGGGGAAAGCTTACCATTTTGGCGGTTGTGAAAGGTGTTTATTGTTTAGTGGAAGAAGTAAGAGAAGAAGGAAGAACGATGATGATGATGATGATGATGAAACTGATGAGAGTGAGGAGGAAAGAAGTTGGAATATCGAGGGTCGAATGCCAGATATTTATGCTCTGGGATAGAACGCCATGGCTATGTATCTTGTAACAAAGTAACGGGCACCAGCGTCTGATGGAGCCTGTTACAACGATGTACGCTCTCCACATTCAGAGACACAAGACAAGATGGCACAGCCAAGCAAGGTTCCACGTCTCGTCTCACGCACAGATTTGGTGTAATGCGTGCGTGAGTGCGTGTGTTCTCGCCATGAACGGAACGGGAACCGTGGCACGGGCAGGGGCCGGCGAGTCTTCTCCTCTCACAGACAGCGAATCTCCATCGATCCCGCGAACCCCGAAGGTGTCGGCATCTGAGGGGGCTTGGAGGGGGTCCAAGGCCATGTGTGTACAGTGCAGTATGGAGTATCAGTATCCGTAATTAGCCTCCTGTGGGCGTCAAAGTCTGGGAGCATTCTCCATCTCGGTAGATTCTGTGTGGAGTCGACAAGCGCCGAAAGTGGCAGCCGTAACGAGACCGGACATTGAAAATCGAGTTGAGATACCTCATAGACAGTAGCCAGCCTCTGGTATTTCCATGTCCCACGGCGACCGGCCTGTAACCCGCTGGATGCCGTCTCAACTAACACGCGCGCGGCCGAAGAGAGCGGGGGAGGGGGAGAGATTGAGCGCGTGCGACCACACACTTGGAGGGGTCTTACTGGAAGAGGAAAGTATGGGCAACTGCTCTTCTGGCATATCTCGGCATTCGGAGTTGGTTTGACTGGGTTTGACTGGGGAGAGCTCAAGATGGATAAAGTGGAGGATAAGAGCTATAGCCACCAGCCAATCATGTCTGGCTAACAAAGCGGGGTTGAACCGTCAACCTCGACTCAGTGAACGGCAGCTACGGTACAAATCTCCGTCTTTTGGAAGATTCTCTGCAGATAGAACAATTAAACTGATTCTCTGTCTCCAATTGAAGAACATTTCCGTTGGAGAAGAAGATTCTAGGTAAACAATGTCCGATGCAATGTGATATTGACTCCATGCCTATCCATCCATGGTGTATGGTATGTAAGTGGGGGACAGACACCATTGGTACCTAGTGATGGATGGATGATGCCGTAACGACTACACCATACACACATACATGCACCGTAGCAACCGCAAATGACCTGCTATTTACACACGTAACTAGTTGGACTCCGATTATCATTACGGAGTCGACATAGAGCCATAGCTGTTCTGTCTGTTGGGCAGAACCACATGTGGGCCGACTCTCCACTGAGGCTCTGATATCGTACGTAGGTTGCCTCATTTACACTTTGCAGGAGCTCTGCAGAGCAGTAATCTTAATCGTATCTTGCGACTCTCATACATCTCGTGTCTCATGTGCATACATACAATTCTAATCACTTATCACGATACCTTGTTCATACCTTAATTTCTCATCTCCGTCGCTATTCGGTATCCCGCCACCCGCCCGTGACCAGCCCTGCCCAGCCCCCGAAACTCTCCCTGATCCATCCTCCGGCTGCGGCTCGGATGCGGCTGCGGGGTCCGCACATTCATCTCCGGAGACAGATCAATCGCCACATAATGGATGGCAACAAGCCAAGCCTATCGGACTCGATCTACTCTGCTCATGCAGTTATGTTAATGCAGTCTGACTTGAATCTCATGTGTTCACATCTTGATATTTTCCTGCATTCTCACTTTTGAGATGTTACAGTAAATATATCCCATGCCTATACAATGTATAGCTTTATTGAATAAGTTTATCAGGTACTGATATACATATTAATTTTCACTAATTAACAATTCCACTGTAACAATTGAACCTCCACATTACCCATATCATCGTCTTGAAGCTAATATCAGCACATCTACCCTACATCTCCGGACCACCGGCGCCTATTCACAAAACCCTCAAGGTTCTTCACCTCATCCTTTCCTTATGACAGTTCAAACCGCCCTGCAACGCCGTAACTTCTCCGACCTGTCGCCCAAAACTTAGTGTGAGGTTGTTTACTGCCCCTGGCGTTAATTAGTGTTGGCGTAGGTTCCCTCGCCGGACCTTGAAGCCGACTTCGGGAATGTTGCTTCCGCAGCTCGGCCTCTGGAAATAGACTCGGACTAACGATAGGAGAAGCATGCTTGCTTGGAATGAAAGAAAAGTTTCGAGATCGCTTGGATAGCTCGAGAATTACTGACTCGCAATTAACTCCTTTGATCTTGGACCAGATCCTTCGAGTTAACCTCAACACACTCGCTCATCTGCTAATGAGACGTTGACCATATCGTACATCAAACAAACTCCCATGTCCCAGTTTTCAGTCCATACAATGATTCCATCTATCATGCTTGCACTGTCAAGCCCATATCGTCATGCCGTCCCAGAGTCCATCTACATAAATCCGTAAAGCGCCATCCCATTAACCCATATCAGTCATAATCCATTCCCTGCCTCATCGCCATGAAGCAAACATACGACAATAAAAGGCACACTTTTAACCCATATATACCTTAGATCAGAAACCCAAATAGGAACTGGGGAGGAAATGGTGTTGGTGCACCATCATCGTAGTCGTCAAAGTCACTCGAGTTTTCATCATTCCACCCATCTTCTCCCTCCTGCTCGCCATGATCATTTTCGTCATCTTCTTCTTCGTCATCTTCCCCGTCCATTCCACCCATGTGAGGTGCGAAAAAGTCGAAAGGGACATCATCGCTATCAAATTCAGAGTAATCTGAGTGATCATCAATCTCATCGCTCACTGAGCCATATTCGAAATCTTCATCTTCTTCTCCTTCCTCGTCCCCAATAGCAGCGTTAAGCATCTCCAACACCGACGGTTCCGCGTAGGGTATGTCAAATGCCTCCAGTACCTTTCGCCCCTCGAGTTTCAGCACCTCGGTCTTCGGGATCGCTCGCTCAACAAGATCCTTGACATCTTCGTCCTTGAGTGTCTTGACATCAGTTCTCAAGCCAGCTGATATTAAGCGGCTTGTGAAAGTCCAGTTGAGTTGTGGTATATTATCACCCGGCTGTCGTCCCTTCACAGGAGGGCCTGTATAGACCTCCCAGTAAATAAGAGATGACCAGCATTGTTGATGAAGCCTCTCCGGCTTCTCACGCAACGCATGCGGATGCTTCGCAAGTAGTTGGCATGTCTGTGGTTGATAATTATGAGTTATGGTATACATAAGCGCGCCATCTGGCATGGCCTTTGTCGGCATATGGATGTCTGCACCCGCATTCACCAAGACGGGTGTCGTCCGCCAACAAGATCCCGATTTGAAACTGTAATATAACGGAGGCTCGCCATCGAATAGCTCATTGGGATCTTGACCTCGGTCAAGCAGCACTTGGATCAGGCTCGAAGGTTCATCGGCAATCGGAGAAGGCTTCTCCAAGCACCGGTAGATCAGCCCCCTGCGGAACACGTTTGGCGTTGGTATCGACCTCATCAGGTCGGCCGCCCGTGTCCAGAGTTGATTGTTGAGAGCGGTTTTCAAAAGATCCACCAAAAAGCCCTCAGAAGGACCAGCTATGTCGTACTTGACGTAATCAATGTCCAGGATGAACTCCGTCTTTCCATCATCGTATGATTCGTTAACGAATGCTGACAGAAGTTTTTCGAGATCGCCCTGTTCTGGTCGGCCGCCGTTCTCAAGGATCGCTTTAGCGATGGCTAGGTTTCCATGTTTGATGGCCTCTGTAAACGGACGGCTCTTAGAAGCGCCCTTTTCGTTGGGATCGGTACCACGCTCGATGAGCAGCTTGGCCAGAATGGCATGCTGATTGTCCCACTCGCGGTTGAAGTAGGGCTCACATTGCCGCATGCAAATAATGTTGAGTGGAGTGATGTCTTCCATTGAATCCTCCAATGTTGCTCCCGCATCAAGTAGCATCTTTGCAGCATCGTATAACCCCAAGATAGCAGCACCCTCGGCTTCTTCACCAACCCTCGCAAGCGCAGTCAGGCCGTCATGGTCCAACGCGTTGACATCAGCGCCGCCTTCGAGCAATGCTTGCATGGCGTCTGTGTTACAGCTTGCGCTCGCCACCATTAGCGGCGTCATTCCATGAAGGGCTTCCCGCGCGTTGACGTCGAAGCCCTTGGCGATAAATTTTTGAATAATTTCGGCCTCGGAAACCTCGCTCAAGGGTTTTGGAGGGGGCCCAAGAGGATCGAAGAAGTCTTCTGGTCGTAATTGACGAGGCCCAAGTATTAGATGAAGAATACTGAAGCGCTGCACTGACAGCGTTGTGACATTTGAACCCAGATCAACGAGTTTGGCGGCGTCGTCGAAACGACGCGAAAAACATGCCATCATGAGAGGTGTTAGACCCGTCTCAATAAGTCTCTTGTCGAGATCGGCACCATGCTCAAGAAGGTATGGAACTATTGTGTCCCAGTGTCCATACCATATGGCCTGGAATAGTGGTGTTCCCACGAAAGGTCCCTCGACGTTGAAATCTTCTTGGTACTTTCCCTCCGCGAGTAATTTGAGTAGATCCAACATGCCGTGTTTCGCGGCGTGATGCATTGCGGTGAGCTTAAATCGGCTGGAGTCGTGAATAACGTCGTCGTCGTCTCGCCACGCCGTTGGGTCCAGTTCAAAGTCTATTCCCTGATATATAACCGTTGAGGCCCCACGCTCCAAAAGAAATTTGGCCGTTTCAAACTGTTCGTGACATATGGCGACATGTAGAGGGGTCCAATTTCCTCCATGGAGGTCTTCGAGCTCCGCTTCGTCGACGGCTGGGGATTCGGTGAAAGCGTCAATGGGTAGATGTGGGCGGCACAAGCACACTCCCCATGAGGGCGCGTCTATGGAAGCTCCTGCATCAAGGAGAATCTCAATGATGTCAATCCGTCCCTTGCTCGCAGCCACATGAATAGCTTCCCATCTGCAATCGCTGAAGATACCGTCGTCGCAACCGCTTGCGAAGCAGTCGCACATGTCATGTAGCACGTATGATGCGTCCAAGTCGACAGAATGCTCATCATCTTGAACCCTCCACATAGGGTCATCATAGTAGCTGGAATGGTAATTGTACCACTTATGTCTAGAATGGATGCGTGGTTTCGGTCGGTGGGTGTAAGCTACACGTGAAGGGTCAACGCCAGCTTGAAGAGCGCGGCGCAGGACTCTAATATCCTCATTCTCGACGGCCCAATGGAGGGCGCCCGGCCTATCCGATTGAGCTTCCCGTTTCCACAGGATCGGGCTGGTGATATCATAGCAGTGTCGGTTGGCGCGTGAGAGTGCAGCTAAATCGTATTTCTTATGGAGGAACGAGGCAATGCTGTGCAATACCTCGTTAGGAAGCCGGTCCAACGTGGGCATGGCGGGCGAGGTAGGCGACAAGCGGCCTGGAGGAGATGATGATGGTGGTGATGATGGTGATGATGCAAGAATAAAAGAGTGGGAGTACGGTACGTATGAGGGGGAGCTGCAGATAGCTCAGGCTGGCTGGTCTACCTAATAATAATCGGATTGGAATTTCTCGATTTTCCCGAAGTGGAGCTCTTTGGCGAAGCTCTCGCATCACGCCAAAACTGAGCGAACCAACCAGCTGGAGGCTTGTGTTGCATTATGGCGGGCCCGCTCAGCACTCTAGCGCCATCAGCCCTGTCCCTGTCAAGGACGGGACTCATGGAGGTCAGGAGTCAGTGCACTGCCCAGTCGTTTGGTCCCGATAACTCGGTTGATGGAACTTTGCAGAGATGAAACGGCAGATAGAAGGCTCGTATTACTGCCCTGCGTTTCTTCCAAGGCTAGCGTAGAGCTTATTATCATATGAAATTATAAAGTTGATGATTAAGCTGGCTAAAACGTCCGAACGCTAAGGTGAATATAGTCAGGGTTTGACCCACTCTCGATCATAAACCGTCGTTCAATCTCTTTAGGCGGCGTAAGGCTTGTGGGGCTAGTGTCTGTTAAGGAATACCCCGTATCATATATAAATTTAGCTAAGATTTAGGTAGTCATGATCTTTAGGCCCCACAAGCTCTACAGCGTCTAAAGAGATTTTTAACTTGGATGAGACAAGCTCCGTGGCTTTGGTTGAGATAGGGATGCATGATGAGATCAATGTGCTCAGATGCATTAATATAATTGGAAACAAGTAAATGGATTTTCTTTGGTTATCAAAGTAGATTAGGTTCTGCGGTAAGACCTGGTTAGAGCCCCTTAGAGTTTACACAGTCTGGCCATTTGGCTTTGAGACGGAACAATTGCTTGTCATAGATATTGCAACTCGTATGGGCAGTGTCGAGGGCCATTTTTATCCGTTTGAATATACCGCTAGATTATAAAAGTGAATTTCGGGGTTTCGACAATGGAAAATAAGCATGCGACCCAACTCTCTAGCCCGGCTCCGTTATCCAACAGAAAGGCGGTTATCTGAATTCAGCTGAGAATGTAAACCTTTGTGGCTACCTCCGACTTACGAACAATCTAGGTAGTTTTTCCATTTCCTATGAAATTTGTTAGATCTTTGGGGGGTTTCCAAAAACCAGGGGCAACCCAGCCTCAATATTAGACCGCATATCCAGCCCATTCTGCCTTACACCTTACACTTACACAATGGAGGCCAACCAACATAAGACACGGACGGGCTTCAATCACGAGGCGCTACACTTTAAACAAAAAGCTAAAATGGAATATTCGAATGTGGCAACATTATATAAAGCTAAGTCCTTCTTCTGGTCTCCTGGAGTTCCCTGTCGCCCTTCTGACATCTTACCCCTCTATTCATCGTCAAACAAAGTCACTCACGAATAGAACCATGGGCGTTGGAAAGCCTCGACTGGACAAATACGAGAAGATTATTTCTCGTCTCTTTGAGAATCTTGCTCTTTTTAGTATCCTCAAAGGAATTGATGGACCTCATACAGTCATCACCCAGACTCCAACCGACATTCAGGGTGCTCGGAGGAGATTTCTCAAGAGCTTGAGTTTCATCTGCGATTATCGAAAGGGCGGAGATACTACGACCTCAGTTGCTCTCGAGTCCCAGCAACAGAGTGTTATCTTCTGGATTGCAGCAAACTTGACGCCAGATGATAGCGTTATCGCGTTTCTCACTGGTGTCCTCGAACAACTTCGGAGGCAGCCAAAAGAGACTCAAGAGGATAGAAAAAACTTAAGGAACGAGCTGATAAATATGTGTGTGGTTTTTGCTGCTCCAAGATTGAAGAAAGAGCGCAAGTTATTGTCCCGAGCTGCGAGTTACTGCGAGAAGTATCTGAAGGCTAATGATACCGCCGCTCAAGCATCTGGTAATTGGCCATCAACAGTATGAAGAGACATATCTAACATATTGACAGGAGTGAATGAACTGGTGGATTGGCTTCGCCAATTCTCAGCCGCTGGAACTGATACCTTGACACTGTGCCATACGGCGTATAACGCTCGCTATGATCCTCAGATGGTAACCTTGACGGCCTTGAGCCAGGAACTCAGAGTCGCTCCTCGAGAAACCGCAAAGACATTTCGGGCAGTCAGACACATTATTGGTCGTCTAGCTGAGAGGATCCGTGTACCAACCAACCTCGTGCAAGATTCGGTAATGCTAGAGCAACTCTTCTACTCTTACAAGATAAAGCGAGTCGTAGCTCCAACCCCGGCATCTGTTCCACCAGCAGACGGTCTCAGAAATCTGAACTCGATACTGAAAAGAATACTGAGACCCGAGGATCCCCGTCTTAAGGAAATGCAAACTTATCTCGCTCGGCTAGATGGGCCGATGAAGCTTGAAGCGGCCATTCGAACCATGTATGATGAGGACAAAGGCCAAGCACGTGTACACGCCGAGATACAGATGCTGGAGGAGTTTCATCGAAATAAACGGACCTTTGTGGCCGACGATCGCTATATAGCCTGTAGCAAGCTGGCATGCCTCTGCTGCAGATTTTACTTCAGATACCACCCTGGGAGATTTCAGGAACCCGAGTCACACCAAAAGGCTTATCTCAACTGGAGACCTATCGAGTTACCTGGCGGGAGGGATAACGAGCACTGGGAGCACCAGCGCCGCGCCCTGGGAATGCTTAGTAGTGAGCTGAGCAAAGCGGTCGAGGAGCAGATTGAGAGTCATCAACAGCCAACCCCATGGCAACCGGACTCTCTGACGAATATTACAGAGACTTTGCAATCTGGAGGTCTTGATGAAGTTGAAGCTGGAGAAATGTATGGGAGCGAAAATGAATGGAGTAATGGTGAGTTGGCCGAATACAACGGTGTTCATACAATGTGCTAACGACGATGTTCCCAGATTCTGCATCATTGGCATACCTCAACGAGGATGGACTTAGTGACAGAGATAGTGATAGTGATGATGAGTCGGACGGAGGTGTGGGATTGAATGATTAATACATCTTGAGTATATACTTCTAACTCATGAATGAATTGCGAATGAATACTTAGAGGCAACTAGCAATGGTAAGGTCAAACGCGGACCTTGGCTTTCAATGCACACTATGAAAAGGACCGACTAGGTAGCTACGACTTTCTGACTCTCTTCTTCCCACCATGTGCTTCCCTCTCGTGTCTCCTCAAATTGTACTTTCTCGTAAACTTCTCCTTGCATAACAAGCAGGGAAATGTCTTTCGTGAGCGATGCGTCTTGTAATGTCGACGCATATCTTTCTGCCAAACATCTGTATAGACACACCCAGGCCAAGAACAGTGAACAGGTCTGAAATGAGTTCGGAGATGGTTGCTGAGACTCCTCGTTAATGATGGATATCTTAAACCAGGGAATTGTTGAGCTTACTTCCGCTTGCGATTTTCACTAAAGGACTTATCGCAATTGGACCGATTGCAGAGAAATCTTCCATTCTCCACAAACTCGTCCTTTTTCAGACGAATAACGGCATCTTCCTCGAACTTTTCTTGACTGTGTGTCTCTGAACCTGAACCTGAGTCGTTGTCTGTCGAAGTGTCGGCAGAAGAGGACTCGAAGTCTGACGAGATAAGATGAAAAGAGTGCATCTGTATCCCTTCACTTTCTAAAGCCACATGAGAATATGTATCAAAGATGGAATCGTTCGCCTGGTTATACACGGAGCCTGCACTCTATAGAGTGGCTGCGGCGTCTGATGAACCAGAGAGCGACACATATCCTGGATGCATCTCAAATGATGCTGGAGAAAGATCGAGCAATGAAGGTGAAGAAGAAGAGAGGTCGAATAGGAAATGCTCGTTATCGTTCAGATGCGAATCCATCCCGATAATCGGCTCTGCGAAGTCAAAATCTGAAAAGTCGTCTATGGCTGAAGGCACAGAGCCCACAGCCATGCCAAGAATATCCTCCTGCTCCATAAAATGACCAAGAGAAACGGCATCCTGGGGCCAGGACTTCAATTGAAGACCCTGATCCACATCCTGAGAGCATGTCACTGTAGACAAGGCTCTAAAGTCTGTCGAGACTAGATACAAGTCGGTGCAACGTCAGTACAGAAAAGGCTGGCCGGTGGAGCATCTTCAAGCATAATGACTCGAGCTTGACACTTAAGTTCACTTACGAGTGAGTGAATTGCCCGAGCCTACGAAACCTAATTCCGTAGGCTCGTCTTGAATCTGGGGAAATGGGCCTGGGTCGCCCATGGACTAGGCGCTGCGAATGCGACTGCAAAGGGGATGCATTCGCAAAGAAATTCGAAGAGCAACCACGATCATTTATATTCCGTCAGATGTCCTGTCCGAATACAAAGTGTCTCACCCTCTCTGTATCGGCATGGCGTAAATGAAATTGACAATGGCACTTTGAACACCCTTTCTTCCAGCCTCTTGCTCGGGAAGTTCCAATGATAGCCCTCAATACCCCTCAATTGGAGGTCAGCAATCATATCATTGGCATTTGGTTGGCCATATCTGTTGGTTGAAAGTGTAATAATGCCCACTAAGGGAGGCCTACCTTATTCTTGGCTGAGGCTTATTGGCGGGTTGGTTGCATGCAGGCCGCGGCCAGCGGGAACTCTGGCTTAGACGGCACGGGTTGAGGAGACGATTGCTTGGTGTTAGCTCAATGGGTTTGATGGTGCTTCGGTTATCTCTCTTGAGAGTTCCGACGGTCGCTCATTGGAGAGGATGGCTGAAAATACAGACTTGTGCCTGGCGAAGTGTAATAAGCTTGCACCAACACCTGTCAGCTTACTGTGCCTGAATTGGCTTTTCTCACGATACCAACTTCAAGAGAGAACAGAACATGCAGTTCTTTCACCGCACCAATGCCAAGGCAAGCCATGCCTTATTGTTTTAATAACAGATAAACGTTAAGAAACCCACCTCGACGATGTCATCAAGCCAGAGCTTGGGGTAAAATAAATACCTAAACTATAACAAGTGGAATACAAATGGAGAAAGTCGTCAACTTGTACAGGTCTAGACTGTGAAGGTGCCCCACGGCCAAACCACGCCGTTGAAAGCATAAACAAACCCAGTTCCTAGACTAGGGAGAATTGAGGTTACGATTATCAAGAATAGACATGAACTAGACGAAGCCATCTCAAATCATAAGAGGTTGGACTGACTAGCATCATGTGATCATGATGGTGTTTTCATGTCTAAGCCGCCGCCAAGTAACGTTATGCTTCAATTTAGTTGCATAATAGTTAACATCGAGCTTTAGTTCGCGTCAAAAATTCCCGTCAGAAAATCCCGACCCTTATGATACTACTTTAGAGGAATGTTGGTGGTCCCATATCAGCGGATTCCTCGGATCGCGTCGTGCTTGAGATGAACCACATTTATGATATAACTCACGGTCAGGATGCGGAAGATCATCGCAGCGACACTGATGAAAAGACCCTGGTGATATCATACTCAAGACATGAAACCGCCATCTCGTAAAGATCGGTTGAGATCTTAGACAGAAACGTCATAAACGTCGACAACCGCTAGTGAACCTCAACCTCTGCGGCTGCAATGCCACGCGATGAGCTCAACGTGTGACAAACGGAATGGCCATCAGGACCGCCATTTCGCGTAACACGAGGCTGAGGCCAGCCTCTGTCCTGTCAAACAAAGAAATCGTATCCTATTCCTTGGCATCGGTCTCGCCTGTGCATATTGTACTAGTAACAGGTCCACAGATTTGGGTTTTGTCGGCGAGAAAAAAAAAACCAGTAGATATCGTAGCATGTGACGAAATAATGGTATTGAAGGTAAAAAGGGAAAAGGGAGCGACCTAATTATGGATATGGGATCTTCAATAGGATCCCCGGATTTGGGTGGATTTTCGTCATGTTTCGAAACAGAGGGGATTGAGCATCGTAATTTCTTGACGTCAGAAGAATTGGATCTTTCATGAGGATATTCATTTGTTGACTTGGGTGTGTTTGAAGCTTAGTATTTCGCCTAAGCGAATTGAATCAGAAGTGTTCATGTTGAGAGTTGAATATTTATAACGGCCCAAGTACCGTCAGTCTCGGCTCATTTAGTGGTGGTTGGCGGCATCGGCCGGAGAGAAACACCCATCAATGACGAAATGGTCGCGGCAGGACCCCTCGTATTAAAGGCCCCGACTTGGCCGTGCAGCGGGCCACAGGGGATTCCCCGCACCGGCGATCCCTCTAGCCATTCGCTAAGCTCCCTGTAACCCGCCTGGAGCGAGTTCCACTCTGACAATTGACGGCCCTGGGCCCACTGAGGACCCGCTAGTCATGCTCCACCTCAAGATGCTAGCCAGCCACCTTTGATCGGCGGGAGGACGGAAACTTCATCGTTACATCGGCTCAGGTGAGGACGGACGATCAACCTTGAGGTGGCATTTAAGACTCGACGTCCGCCCATTGTTTCTTGGTTTTCTCGTATCATCAGAACTCAATCAATTACTACACCATAGGCAAGACATTAACTTGATTCTTGCCTGATTATCCTCTTCATATTCTCCTTCAATCGACGCCCCCCAACTCTCCAATTCTTCACCGTCTCCCTGCATCTCCAAACTCTACACAGACAATGCTCACTTCAACCTTCCTCCTCAGCTTCATCGGCCTTGCAGCGGCCTCACCAGTCCAGGTCCAGCCTCACATCAACGTGAACCCTCAATACCCTTCACGCGCAACATCAAAGGGCTTCAAGCTCGTCGTCAACGTCACAGACCACTCCAAGGACTTCGACCCTCCCATCCACAACACCCAGCTCACCAGCATCCACACCGGAGCCGGCCTTGCCCTCGTCGGAGTCACCGAGAAGGACGGCCGCATCTTCTACCAAAACGGCACAAAAGAGGAGCGCCAAAATGGCCAGGCTACCGTCATTAGCGACGGCGGTACTCCTTTGACCCCCAACGGCATCGCTCTTGTGGCCGACAAGAAGAACAAGAACATCTTCAGTGCTACACTCAACTTCGAGCCCGGCACCCCCGGTGTTCAGCTGAACCAACCCGAGGACCCCTACACGTACATGTTGCCCGAGACTTTTGTGGCATGCAACAAGAGCTTGGAGTACTACCAGGGCAAGCACTTCATTGTAATTGAGCAAGCCCACCTCACCATCGACAAGAACAACAAGATCCAGCGCAACATCCCCAAGGGGTGTGCCCCCATCCGACTTGTGCCCCAGTGTGCTGAGCTGGAGCCTCTTCCCAAGGGATCGTACTCCAGTCACAAGTACGCCCTTGACTCTAAGTGCTACAAGAATGTGGCCAAGATTGAGTGGAAGAAGTACAGCCCTTAGGCTGAGGTAATGGAACAATGAGACGGAATTAATAATGATGAATGGGTAATGATTGTTTTGAATAGCCAGTATTCTTAGGATTGGCATTAATAGCCTTAATAATGTACAACACTTATCTGAATCTCTTTGCTATTTCCATTGACTGTGTTCTAACAATTCAATACCTTGGTAATACCGTTGCCTTGGCTATGAGACATCCAGCGGTGAGGCATATGTGGAGATAGACTGTAGGACAGCAACACGTACAACCAAATCTAGACTTGCCAAGCTGTTGGGTAGCCCGAAGCGAAACGAACAAAGACTTTGCCTGTCTGCCTGTGAAACGATGACAGCCATTTTCTCCGGCAAATGCGGGATCAGAGTGAGAGTAGATTGTCCCCGTAAAAGTCTATCATCAGACGCTGCCAGGCACATAAACTCAGACTCCACAAACCTATTGTTGGTCCGTTAGCGGCTCATCTTTAGACCAAAAGATAAGCTTTAAAGACAAAAACGGAAGAGAACAGTTGATTTGAGTCAGTTGTTTTGCCACTTGGGGATGATGTTTGTCCCTGCTCGTCCTTGTTTGTTTGGCCTTCGTTTAGTGGCCTTGGTTTATGCTACCGAGTTGCTATGTCCATTCTACCGATTGCACAGGATATCGGTTTTGCCAAGGCGAGATGGAGCCCTGAGCTTGCAGTGACACTCAACCGTTCTGTAACAGGCAGTGATGGCGTTGAGTACATGAGCCGCTTATTGGATAAGTCGGAAGCTTAAAAGGGGTTGGCAAACGCCACAACACAAGCTTACTGAGGTGTCAGACTCGAAGGAAAGCCGTTGAGTTATCACACGTGCTGCACAAACCTTGAAGATTGAGAGAAAATCTCATGGTGAGATAGAAGTATGGCGAGGTATTGACAGAAGAAGCTGTTTATCTTGAATACTAAAAGAGCGGAATATTTGGAATAAGATCCAAAAGGGCACGGTCAAAAGCCACAAGCATATCTTGCTTTGCCAATTTATTGTACCTAGGCAAACATAGCAGGAACCTTGATTATCTATTTGTACATGATTATACTTGCTTCTATGAACCAAACGAGATCATGATGAATTTTATCATGAAGTCACACCATAGCAACGACTTTGTTCTTCACATGTTTGGGCAGCGGAGCCATTGTAGAGAAAAGAACCGGTAGAAATCGATCCTGCCGCGAAGACGAACAATGGGAAATGTTGCTACATGGCCCCAGTGTTGCCATTTCTTCTAGGATGGGAGTCGTGCCTCAATCGCCTTCTGGTTTCACCCTGCGAAAAGTCCCCTCAACACGGCTGCACAGGCTTGGTTCGTCCAAGTTGGGAACAACCCCGAAGACGTTATGTTGACACTTGAGATTCGAGATCGCTATATCGAGAACGTCCTTCATGGATGGTCAAGCATCAAGCGTGCATAGAACTCCCAGTCACCCCAAAGTGCAATTTCAAAGACATCTATGTCAAGGGCAGATCCCTGAATGACTATCTCCCTACCTCGCCTAAGAAGGCCATCTAGCCAAAGGAAACCAACTCAAACACAACCAATGACATGAACACCCCCAAGTCAAACAAGCGTATGGCAGACGACGAACCAGAGCCTACAAGTATCAAAAGAGCCATGGCCCGCAGAAAGGGTTCAGATGCCTACCTATCAGCTATCATTTCTCATACGATGGCCATGCTCAAGTTTGATTGGAGTGATGAATGTGGCATGATAGTTGCCAACAACTACGTTGACTGTGAAGACCGTGACGAGGTGGAGACTCAGTGTTTCATTAATCTTGACCAGTACGAAATCACAAAGATTTCTGATTATAACAGAAAATAACTTCTTGCTTGTGGACAGCAATTATCCAAAAGTGCCGACAGACTATCACACTGTCTTCTTCTTTGACACTTGCTGATGAAGACCTGCCTGGCCTCCTGAAAACCAAACTGTCAGAAGACCAGTTCCTCGAAGTCGAAAGGGAGATTGCTTCATATCGGCAACAGATAAGACGCTGAGTCTCCAACAACGCCATCCCTCAGACTTGGGAAAGCTCAAATCCAGTCTGATTATCATCATTGCAGTACCCAACGGCATATGAATTCTCGGCTCCCCCTTGAGCGATTATGCTCTATTGGCGCTTGCTTAAGGTAGCTGATGGTTGACATTTGCGGCTTCTTCTTTCAATTAAAATGGCCCTCTCCTTCTTAATTCACGCCTGAGCTCATGCCACAACCGTCAACTGTCGATCACCTGCCTTCGACACTTCCCCACGCTCTCTACTGTAAGCAGCTCTGTTTCACAAGCCTTACGTTTTTCAGTCTACTAACGCTTTACAGCTCTGGTGATATATTGTTAACGGAAAACCAACTGGAAAGTATCTGGGAGGAAAGGTGGGAATAATCTACAAGGAGAGACTGAATTCTACCAAAGAGCTATGTCCCTCAAGCTTACCTTAGTTAACTGGGTTCTAAAACTATCTCACCCTGCTCTTCGTATACCCACATTACCTATGCTCTTTGATGCATCAAACAACAGCCTTTTCAGGGTCTTGGCCCACTGACACCGTAGGAAGGCGTCAGGTAGAGGGTATGTATAGCTCCTACCTAGGTGGGTAGTAGGATCATAATGATGCAGTGTTCAGTCAAGAACAGGAGGCGATCTTCCCCTAAACTTAGCAATAACGAACTGCCTTCCATATTGGGTATCATGGATCACGCTCTCCGTAGGGCAGGTTCCTTCTATTTTATCTCTCCTACCTTCTCCTCACGCCCAGACAGGTATCTTCTTTCCTTCCACCCAAGACCGCCATTTATTAATCACGTCCTTCTGGGACTCTGGACTTCTTCTCTTCTCTTCTTCAACATCAAATCGATTATCAGCAGATCTTCTAGATATTGTTTCTAAGAACTGACCAACAAAATCACAAACGCATTACACCTTCAAGATGGCGCCAACAGCAGTGTCCATTACTCTAGAAGACATCATCCAGGACTTGGGCGTCGTAAAGCTGGCGAGAGCCGCAAACGTTTGTGTCAAAGATCACCGCTCCCTAACACTTGAGGAGAAGAAAGCCCTCATCGATCTCATCACCTTTTATGTTGAGGTCTACTTGCAGCGGCTTGACAACGACCCTCCTACGCATGGCAGTAACCAGCCGACTCCACAAGACATATTGCAGGAGTTTTACACGGCTGTGTTTTTGAACTGGAATAGCTCTATCGAAAACAATGCAACTCCACCTTTTCCTTACACCAACTATGGAAAACATCGCATTCCTATCGGCACAGCCGATATCTTCACAGACAATACCCATACCAACAGGGTCCGGGTGCCTGTTTACCTTGCTGCCCAGTTGATTTATCCATTGCCCAGGATCACTTGGAAATTCCAGGACGAGGACTTTCGCGAGGTGGAATGGGATATTGTTGTTTATGATGGCGGGCTTGACCAAGAAAGTGCTATGATACGTGCGCTAGCCCAGTACGACAACGTGGAAACGGACCGCATCACTTCCGAAAACGAGACCCGAATCACCAAGGCAGCCCGTCGTCGGATCTGCAAATGGGCTAGGATGGGTACAACCGCAGACGACCCGGTCGTTGACGAAGAGGATCAAGTCAGTGACATACAGCCCCTGAAACTGTGTCGGGATATCATCAAGCAGCTTTCTGAAATGGGCGAGAAGTCACGGGAGGTGAAAATTCAGAATGGGCACCATACCAGTCATCCCTCCTCTCCCGCCAATCCCGCCAATTAGCATGATTCATCGGAGTGTCCAGTTTCTCATAGGTGTTGTACTTCATAAGTTAGATGAGAGCTCAATTCATTACTTTATCAGTCTTGTCAACTTGGCGTAGAGGCTTTCTGTTCCGATCCCAGGACAAGTGTCTATCATGTGTTGATAAACCGTACATCAAGAAGGCCACCTGTGCTCTTACTGTCCATCTAGAAGACGGCAAAGTTATTGAACCTCGCTATACATGTACGTGACTTGGCTCACAGGGAGATATAAGACGGAGATGGCGCACTCAAGGAGCTTTTCCCTCTGAATCGTAGAAGGCATTGACTGCAGATCCTCAATCAGCGATCTTGACGAAACGTTGTCTTCTAGCAGGTATATCAATATGAGTATGCATCACTCGAATCATGGAATATCCAGTCTCAGCGAGGTGTGTAACTCTCGGTTTATGACTGCTCTAGTAAGGCTTTTAGGGGCTGAGAGGAAAAGGTGGCCGAAGAGGCGATACTTAATTTTTCTTAAAGACATGTCACGAGTGCTTTTAAGCAATAAATTGTATAAAATCAGGCGTATTGTCGATCAAGATAGCTCTAGCGCCGTGCTGGTTCAAGAGCGAGCCAAGTGTGCTATTTTGGCCTGTCACTGTAATATAGGTGTCTTTGATAATATTTGTATCTTCTGACGTGCTGGTATCATAAGATAGAAAACTACTCTAGGAGTTACTATTGACTTTTGAGGATTCTTGTTGGGAGATCTAGGTGTATAAGCGGCTTGAGCTGCGAGAACATGCTCGTGCCGAGGCCGATGGTGGGTAAAGCCCAGGTACTAATATAAGGCTGCGTGGTGTTCTGTTTCTGTTACGTGTTCCCAGGTCTTTAAGATCGCATCCAATAATGACTGCTTTAGTTGGGAATTCCACTCCACCTCCGTGTCCGTGTACGTGTAGAGGGTTGCTCAACTGTTTATACTCATTTTAAAGGTGATTATATCATGAACTTCCTTCGATCGTCGGAACTATGTTAGGCAATCATAAATCGGAGTGATTGGAGCCGCAGAATTGCCATTCTTTTGATGACGTTAGTAACGATATTAGAGGAGCAAGCATGGAAGAACCAGTATACGTGGTATGAAGTGGTAAAGACTAAAGGCAGTCTTTGCACGGAAAAACCGGGCGCGAGAACTGTTGATGGTACTACTGATTATGGCGAGGGAGTGACGAGGAAAGGAGAGGAGGAACAGAGTTGAGAGCTAGATTTAAGAATATTTTGCCTCAGGTGGTAACAATACAATTCAATAACGGAATGCTTATTCCATCCAAGGCTTGAACTGTCGAGGCATCTGTATGGCATGACAGTGTTGGCAGTGTTGGCCACTGCCATAACCGACAGCTGCCGCCGACTAAAGAGTAAAACATCTTAGTTGCTTGTTACACAGAATTCATCTCCGATTGTGTTAGCTCTGTTTCCCCATTTCCTTCTCATAACAACTCCTTCAGAGCTGATCCTGCAACCTCGGCCGTCCCGTCATCCAATGCAACTCGGTGGTAAGCATTTAGACTATATCAGTCTTTCTCTCCGCTGCTAACATTCAAAGCGGCAACATTCATCGCAGGCCTCGTTATGGCAGAAACAGAAGACGGCTCTCATAAGGTCATCAGGCTCTCTGACATTACAAATGACCTCAATGTCACACCCTCTCGAGATGCGAATACTATCATTCGCGACGATTCTGGTTTAACTCTTGAGGACAAGTATTCTCTCATGGACCTCGCCGAAGACTATGCTACAGTTCTTCTAGACCAAGAGGAGGAAACCAATGTCGAATCCAAGACAGTCCTTTCCAAATTCTACCGACACATCTTTCAACACAATTGGTCCACCATCCAACGCTACAACGCATACCCAAAGCTTCCTGGCTCAGATGACCTCACAGACACAAGCATTGAAGTTGGGTCACTCAAATCCACCGAAGCCAAGCGTCAACGTGCAGATGTCGCCGACACCCCAGTCTACCATGGAGTATCTCTATGGCCGGACAAGGAGACTTTGACATGGTTCTGGAGGGATGAAAAGGGAAAAAACGTCGAGTTTGACAAAATCAACTTCCATCCAGGGTACGAAGAATCCACAGCCCGAAGCGCCGCTATCCGCCATTATGACGATCTTGAGCGCGAGAGAATTGTCAACTACAACTTGAGGCGCATAGTTGTTGCCGCTCGGCGTCGCATCGTCTACTGGGCACAACATAGCAGTGCTGAAAGAGCTGGGATCTTATCTGAAGACGCTGCGGGTGTTATCGAGCCTCTCCTGCTCGCAAACGACTACGCCTGGGCCACGACCGACATGTGGGAAAAAATCAGGTCAACCCTCAAGAGACCACAGAACATATTTTAATAGACACCAGTCTTACAGTACTTGACGAGATATCGATGCTTGGCTCACACTCAAACGCCTGCAACCAAGTAACCCTAAGACTCCACTAAGTTAGGATGAGACATAGTTTAATATTATGAGAAGATTGGGCACCCCTATCCTAAACTCTTCAAAATCTACCTCGAAGTCACGTTTCTGTGCATAATGCTGCGGATATCCTGATGTCGAAATAATGACAAAGAATCAGTACCTAATGCTGAGAAGAGCCCAACACCAAGCCTCTCTTTATGGCCTTCATCAACGTTGACATATATGTTTCATGTGAACTTGCGGGAGCTGCTTTTACTTTATTTTCGATTTTGTATTGCTTATTTGGTCTGAAACAGTCGGCCTCATGAACATAAAAATCACCATACCTTTCACATTAGGTTGTATTTGATGTGATAAGCCAGGCCTCAGAGTTTTCTTCATTTGACGCTCCGCATATACAACGTCGCTGGGACATTTCGAATATGTCATGGGACAACTTTTATTTGCTATAATCGTCAAAACAGCAAAGCTATGACTCAACAAGATATACCCCAATAACAACTTTATGATAGGCCGCTATGAAAGAGACAAATAACACGCTTTTAACGATTTCAAAAGACTTCCTGTGTCTCTAACTTGATTCGGAAGGTTCATGATCAAAAGATCAGACAAAAGGGGAGCGAATAAGCTCAGTATCTGATAGTTCCGGCAGGTTCAAACTCTTTCACTTGGCCGTGTGCTGATCCTTGGGCTCAAAATCTGTAATCTTCTGGGGTATGCAGTTGATGTTTCTCTCGTCTTGATTTCTACTGCCAGTAGTTTCGCCAGGGGCTATGTTGACCTTGTCCATCTGGGTCTCAGACCAGGAAAAAGGCAACCAATTCAGAGCACCCCCTCCCCGAACCAAACTCCTTCCGCTACAGAACCTTTCCACAAGTGGCAGCTCCATATATCTCAATGAGAGAAGAACCTGAATCTGAAAAGCTGCGTTGTTGCCAGCACAGGGGATTAGGCTGCGTCCATCCTCTGGTGAGTTCGAAGGATCTTGAGGCCTGTTGTCAATTGATCGAAGTCCAATCGCATTCATGACTTCGGAGAGACTAGCCTTCTTGACTTGGAAGGCTGATGAAACTCGGGTGTCCTGTTGAAGATTGAAAATTTTGACATGCTCAGTTCGAGAGAACCAATCAATACCCATTCGATCCAGAGCAGATTCTTCCACTTGCGGATCCCATGTGATGAAAACCAGATTGCGATCGATTCTATTCTCCTTCTCGTACCGTGTTCGGTTTTCCTCACGCAATCTGCCAAACATTCGTTCCAACTGGGGTTTGACGTCGTCCGTCCCCACGTATTGGGATGGACCATAAGCAAAGGAGTACGGGTCTGAGGTGTCACAAGTGTTGCAACAATTACTACCGAAGTGACCTCTAAACTCGTTGATGATATAGTGCTTCGCTTTTCCATGTTTCTGTATGTTGCGACTCCGATCACTAGGCGGAGTGCTCAGAGCTGCAAGGTCTCTGGTATCAAGGAACGTCCAGCCAACCTCAGTAATCGGTTTGTAGTAGTAAACCTGACCTTTCATTGGGTGATCTTCAGAGTAGACACCAGGCAGAGCTTTGCACAACTCGTTGATCTTTAAGGCAATGAAGATGGGTTCGGCGGTGGGTGAAACGTAATGGCTGTTTTCCCAACTCTAGTCAGGGAGGAAGCCGTCAAGTTCAATGACTGCATTTTCTGCATTGAGCTGAGACACTTTACGCGTCGCGTAGTGGTTGGTACTAGCTTTGGTGAAATCGCTCTCTGGTTCCAAGTCGGGGTGAGCCTCCCAGTCAGGGAATGGACCCCTAGGGGGATAAAAAGATGCCGACTCCGCCATGCTAACCGGCTGTTAGATCGGATATGAGATCGGGACGGGGGGCATATAGAAACATACTTGGTACCGTAACGTCCAGGTTGGGGGTGATTAATCACTGTTGCGCGACACGGGATGGCGTCTGGCTGCAAGGTATTTATGATAAAAAGAGTAGAATACCTAGCATAAGCGAATGTGAATATGGGATAGATGAGAGAGAGAAAATTCAAGCGTCAGGCCAATATTTCTTTAGGCACGACTCCCTTAGCATCTACCTAGGTACCTAGAGAATGCTACGAGAAAGTTACGAGACAAAGGGGGCAGGCCCAGAGCAGAAAAGGGGCAAGTGCGAGGCAATGGAAGGGTTGCGGAGAAGGTGCAAAAAGACTCAAGAGGAGGCCAGGTGGTGACAGGAATTGGAAGGTGAGTGTCGAGGTGAGCAGAGATGAGAAGAAAGAAGCACAATGAGTCAGAGCAGCATACCTCTAGGTAGGTAGTAGTTGCCCCTACAAAGGTAGTGAGTGATTCGTGAAATCCAGGAGAAACGATCTCAAAAGATGCTTGGCCAACGCCTAAAGCCCTTGGAGCTTGTCCATAATTGTTCGTCTTCTGATTCCACGCTACCTAGTTAGACAAAAGAAGGAAACCAATTTTTCTATTAATGTCAGCGAAACGATGAGATGGGGTAGGTACCTGGTAGTCAGTCGTCGAATACCATGATGAATCACTTGCAGAATAAGAAAGAGTCATAATTAGTCTATCTTAGCATTCAAGAAAGCCCTATTTTGCGAAGTAGTTTAAATTGTACAGAAAAGAGCTTGAAAGGGACACTCTTATTAAGTACCTAGGTATAGTACCTACAATACTCGTAGTTCCCTACCTTCCTTACCTTAGTTAGTAGTTTATAACTTCGGAACTCCAAGATATACAATTTGTTTGCGAAGAGAGTGATGTTCTTCCATTATCTCCATACCAGTAGATATAGAGGCTGTTCAAAATCATTAACTAAGTATAATAAAAGCGGGAGCAACAGAGCTTCGTTCTTATACGTAATGGTAGAGTCCAACAAGATCCTTAGATAACACAATACTTCATGCCAGCACCCAACCAAGCTAAATTAGATCCCTTAGGCTACCTGTGTCATCTAGGCTGTTTGGGCTCTTTCACGAGGTCTACTCATCAACCAGTCGGTACATCATGCGCTTCAAAATCTCTGACGGACGGGGCGAACTGAGAGGGAACTGTCTCCGAAAACGGGATTCTTATTATTGAAACAAGTGTTTTTTCTCATATTTATTTAAAGCAACTCTGTGTGGTCTCAATCTCAAGATCCTGGGCCCTGATTTATAAATAGAGCAGGGCAGCTGTGCATCTTATGCTGCCCACGCGCCGCAACAAACTCAGATTGACGATGCTGGCAGTGCCAGCCATCGCGTCACAATAGAAAGTGTCCCTTGGTTTCGCGTTTCCTCGGTACATAAACTTGATCTCCCGCCGCGCTTCAACTTTTTCTTTTCACAATACCTCCATCGCATGCAGAGAGCAGAACTCTCACTATCTGACTGTTTCTTCAGGTAAACATCTAGCTTCGACCATTCTCCTTACATTTAACTAACCTTCAAAGAGACCCCGACTTTCGTCACTGCCAACCACCACGGCCGCTTCGGGGCCCAACAGGTTGATCCTTCACGAAGATATCCTCAACGATGAAAGGGTCTCTCCATCTAGGGCTCCAAAGGCAGTTCTACGCAACCATCGAGATCTTACTCGAGAGGACAAGCTTGCTCTTAAGCAGTATGCCGAGGACTATGCGTTCGTTCTTGTTCATCAGCAAGGGCAAACTGGCGCAAGCTCCAAAAAGCTTCTCGGCAAGTTCTACACCGCCATCTTTCTTATGTGGTCAACTGCACAAAGACACAACATGCCCCCAGTGAAGCCCACTCGGCCCCCAACCTCCGAAAGCATCAAAATCGGAACATTGAAGCACGACTGCCCTGTTTCCGCTGGCTGCCAAGCAGCAAGGGTGCGACGCGCCGGTCAGCCTGTTTACCTCAAGTTTTCTATGAAACCAGAGGCTGGCTGCATCGAATGGATTTGGGAAGACGCGAACGGGAAGCCGAATGATGTCAAGGCCCCGAATATCACCATTGATTTCGACGTCAACCAAACTCAAGCCAAGGTCAATGCCATTCAAGCTGACGACGACCTAGAGCGTCAACGAATCAGTTCATTCAACTTGCAGAATATCATTTGCTCTGTTCGTCGCCTTTTAGTAAAGTGGGCAAGGGAGGGAAGCGCATGCGACCGCACAATTGATGATTCAACAGCAATCTTGCGTCTTGAACTGGCATCAGACTTCGTTCGTTCAATGGCTGACACGTTCTCTCTAATCACGGAAGGGCTGAACCACCTTAACGCTTTGAACAGCATGAAACACGAGGTTTTCGATTCGGATTGAGCAAGTGGCCTTAGGCTAGGTACCTTTCAACTTGGTCGCAGTCTCCAACAACTTGTCATCAGGCCACTTGCGACTATCAAGTCACTTTCTGGTCTTGGGATTGACGTCTATGTCTTATATCTCACAAATCCTAACACCCCAAAAGTTTTATGATTGCCTTGAGAGCAGGGCTGAGCCAAAATGCTCAAGCCTCGTATCTTTTTACATTTCTCACATCTGATTTCCATCCCTTGTGGTACGTTGTAGTCATTCCCACATCTTTCATTGATCAGTTAGCTAACTTTGCGTAGATATGAGGGCGCCATATATAGCGGCAATCAGCAGTAATATTGTCGGAATTTCGGATGATGGAAGGGGTGGCAAAAGATGAGGGTTTGAGCCAGCACATATTGGAAGCTTACAATTTTGTAATTGAGGAAACAGATACACAAGATATTGTTTCCCATCCGTCCACTAGCAAGCTGAATGTTCACAATCCGATGTGTTCAATGTTTTTAGATTTCGATCTGTTTGCTACAAATTCCAATTACAGCTGGTAGCTGTAAAATGACCGTAACCGCTGAGCTTGCTAGAATTTTCCATGAGTTCGAACAAGTCGCGCCCAAATATTCGCGTGAGCTCGCCATATACCAACGGGATGGCCTGGAATTTCTATGGCTTCACTAATGCACCAATCTCTATATCTGGGGCGCTGGCCTTCTTTTCATTCAGTCTACGTCCCACCACTGATCTTCTGCACAACGACTGTATTTTTGAGCTTCCTGGTGGCAGCCTTAACTCTCTCTTTCATCCTAATATCCTGCTGAAGACGTGTCATAACGTGTGAACATGGCCTGAATGCAATAGCCAGCGAGCTCATTTGGGACTAAGGTATTCACTCTTCAACAACACTACTCTCTTCGGGGGTAGGTCCACGTATGAACTGCCCCTCGGCGATCAGCTTGCAGGAATAACTTCGTTCCGCGAAGCACAGTAGCCGGGCCATGCAGGCCTTTCTTTTCTTCCTATGAAAGCGTTTTCCTATGAAAATAAGTAAGTCAGTCATTACTGCCACTGCCACTTGCAAGCAGTGCCGGCCTGGATCTGAACCGAACTCTGCCACTGCTAAAGTGGATCATGAAACATGACGGGAGAGATGGCGATGGTTGCTTGGCCCAGCTCTCTCTGTTTTATCCTTTCTCTGTTCCCTTTGTTTTTTATCTTCATATCTTCTTCTTGTAAACAAGAAGAGGTTACAACATCATCAAAATGTCTTCCGACGCCGACGCCAGCGATGCCTCCGGATCGCCAGCTTCGATTGTAGAGCCTCAAACCCCCAACAACCAGGATCCTGAGGCTCCCCAAACTCCGCAGGTTCCTCAATCTCACCAAGCTTCCCAAGCTCAGCAATCTCCCTTAGCTCATCATCAAGCTCCCCAAGTTTTCGAATCCCCCCAGGTTCGTCAAGTTCATCAGGCTCATCCAGACCCTCGTCAAGGTACTGGTCAGCAGCAGAATGTCCAGCACATCCCTTCCGGGCATCAGTTCCCTCAAAGCCAGACTGGCATACAGTCCGGGGGGGTCGCGTTTCCTCAGCAGATGAATCTTCCATACCCCCCTCAAGCTGCGAACCCCTTGTCGCAGTTCAACTTCCCCAATCCCCCTCAGCTCGGACATAGACTTCTCTCTCCACAGGAAGAACTCGAATACCTTACTCAGTATGGAAGCCATCTTGCCTCTCAGATGGGCTACCAGTTTTCCCCTCAGAATGGGTTGCAATCCAACCTCCAGCCTTCGTACCCCATCAATCCTCAGCAGGCTATCCAGCACTTTTCACAATCCCAAACTGCTCAGCGCCCACATACTGGGCTTCAGCCTCAACAAGGCGGCGTACCAGCTCAGGGTCAGTTTACTCAGGGTGCTCCCTTCAATAATGTTTCCGGAAGTGCACATGCTTTGGCTTTGCAGAACTCTCAGCGACCTACCCCTGGTCTTTTCCAGCAACGTGGACTTTTCGCCCAGCAGACTGGCGTACCTCAGAGGCCACTTCAGGCTGGCCGAGATATCTGCATCAAGGAAGTTCTTGAGGATCAGGATGTCGTGACTGCCCGTGAGCCAGGCGAGTGTGTTTCTGGACACTGCAGGCTTCTCATTGGCGAGAAGATGAAACTCCACGATCTTCTCAAGCAATATGAACACGTTCAACGCCTTGGAGGAACTTTCCTTCCAGCCGCTGAAACCTACAAGCGCTTCTACCTAACCATCTTCCAGAACTGGGACAGCAGCATGGATGCGACTGAGTCTCCAACTCTCCCTACTCGCAGCAAATCAGAGATCCAAGTTCAGATTGGCTATCTCACCAACGACGCAACATTCGGTCAGCCAGAAGGGTCAACGCGCAGAAACTCCAAGGCTCGCAAGAACGCGACTCCAGTCTATCTTTCACTTGACCTCGATGCTGACGGCATCAACTGGATTTACAAAGACAAGAACGGAAATCGTGTCGACATCACTAACGTGAAGCTTCTCCTCGGCCTCAGCGACGCTCAAGCCAAGCACAACGTGCTGACTCATTACGACACTTGCGAGAGGAACAGAGTCTGTGGGCACAATCTCCAGCTGATCATGGAGGCTGCGCGACGACGAGTGCGTAAGTGGGCGGCTGCAGGCAGTACTAATCCTGCCAGTCTGGATATTAATGACCGGGCCCCTTGTTTAATCCGGCTTGTCCTTGCTTCCGACCACTTTGCAGCCCAGCACAAGAAGAACTGCGATGTTGCTAGGCTTGAGCTACAGCGACCTAAGGCAGGATATAAGGACTGAACAGATCAAACCCGCGGCGATCCATACGTTCCTTGAGGCAGATATTTTTTGTAATGGGATACTTCAGCTTTGTAAGTCATCCTTTTCTCTTTATATTGACTGTGTTACTGACACCCTCAAAGCTTTAGCTTGTCATGGATTAGAGTACCATCGATGAGTTCTTTCGTAGAACTTTTAAGACCACGACGAGTATCAAGGATTGATAATTGAGATATAATCAGGGACAATGGGCATACGCCGAGTGCTGGGAGTTTTGATGTCAATGACGGCTTCTGAATGGATGGATGTAGGAGTATGTAGGAGTTGTGAAGTCAAATATCAGATGCTGATTGGCTCCTATATTGACATGAACCTACCCTTGTCTGTGTGAATAAGATTTGTAAACTTGGTGCAAGTCCCTTATAAGGTATACACCCGAAAGCAACAAGGTTTTATATGGAAGAACTAAGAATTATCCATATTGAATAAGTCTCGGATTTAGTATGAACGCATGACATGGGTACCTTATCTTGGTCCGTGACGCTGGTCACGTCGCACGTCTTATCTTATCATCACAATGGCCGGGTGACCTCTCCCTCCGAGATCACCATTGTCATACCTCAACTTCGTCAACATTAGTACCTGACTTAGGCAACAGCTTCGATCGCTTTCTTCCTCTCACCGACTTCATCTTTCGACGTTTAGCTACATCTCTCTGTTCATTCTTCAGCTTGCGCGTTGCTTCATCAACCAAAATGACCAAGGTTACGCCTGCAATGCTGAGCGCCCGCGCTTCGTCGCTCTCACTGCGCCAGCAAGCGCTATCGTCGTCGGCTACCCTCAACAACAATGCGACTACGACCGAAAAGACCGAGACGAATCAGCACTCCAAGAACTTCATCATTTCAGATATGAAGGGTCGCGACACAAAAGATAACCGGGTATGCGCATCTTGCATTACCAAGCTTGCGCCTGATGAAGTCGGTCAGGTCAATTGGCATCTTGAGGCTGGCCAGGCTTGCCGTCTGTGCCAGGTTGAGAAGCTTGAACCTGGGTGTTTCACCAAGCCCTTCACCGACTTTCTCCAAGAGAACCCTACCATTTTTCACACTGTCGATTATTTCGAGAACAAGCTCAAGGAGCTTGGTTACGAGCATGTGAGTAGACAAGACACTTGTCATGATATCCTTAATGCTAACCAAAACAAGCTCTCTCCGCGCGACAACTGGGCCGGCAAGATTCAGCCTGGTGGAAAGTACTGGGTCACTCGGAATGGAAGCTCTCTCATCGCGTTCAAGGTTGGCAAAGCTTACCAACCTGGTAATGGTGTTGCCATGATTGGTGGCCATATAGATGCCCTCACCGCGAAGCTCAAGCCTGTGAGCACAAAGCCCGTCAAAGCTGGATATATCCAGCTGGGTGTTGCGCCCTACGCTGGAGCTCTCAATGCTACTTGGTGGGACCGAGATCTGAGCATCGGCGGCAGGGTTATTGTGAGGGATGAGGAGACTGGTAAAACCACCACCAAGCTTGTCAAACTGGACTGGCCTATTGCCAGAATCCCCACTCTTGCGCCCCATTTCGGAGTTGGTATGATGGGAACCAATAATGCTGAGACTCAAGCTGTTCCTATCATCGGCCTGGAGAGCTCGCAGCGCGCATCCCCTGAGGCTCTTGGTCCCGTCGGCTCCTTTGTCAACACTCAGCCTCCTCGGCTGGTCGAACTCATTGCTAAGGAGCTGAAGATCCAATCCTACGGTTCTATCGTTAACTGGGAACTCGAGCTTTATGACTCCCAACCTGCTCAGACTGGTGGTATGGACAGAGAGTTCATCTTCGCTGGTCGCATCGACGATAAACTCTGCTCGTGGGCGGCTCTGACCGCTCTCCTTGCGTCCACTGACAACAGTGACGAGGGCGGCATCAAGCTTGTCGCACTATTCGACGACGAAGAGATCGGTTCCCTCCTCCGTCAAGGTGCAAAGGGCGATTTTCTCCCAATTGTTGTCGAGCGTACCGTCGAGGCCCTCAACCCCGACACATATGGGCCTGGCTTGAAGGGACAGACCTATTCTTCTTCCTTCTTCTGTAGTTCCGACGTGATCCATGCAGGCTCGCCCAATTTCCTCGAGAAGTATCTCTCCGAGCATGTCCCTGAGCTCAATGTTGGTGTGGCTATAAGCTATGACTCCAACGGCCACATGACCACGGACAGTGTCTCCGCCGCTATCATGGAGCGTGTGGGTCAGCTTGGAGGATGCCGTACCCAGAAGTTCCAAATTCGAAACGATTCTCGTAGCGGCGGCACCATTGGACCTTCACTGTCGAGCATGATGGGTGTCCGAGCTGCGGACGTTGGACTTCCCCAGCTCAGTATGCACTCTATCCGTGCCACCACTGGTGCAAAGGACCCTGGTCTGGGTGTCAAGTTCTTCAAGAGTTTCCTTGACAACTGGGAGAAGGTTGATGCTGAATGGCAATAGACGTAGAAGCGAAGGCGTTTGATTAGATTTTTCGGGTTTTTGTCAACGATACCTGTTGGGATCTTATAGGTGTAGAGATTGGCGATGTTAGACTAGATTTGTATATGATAGATGGATCAAGAGCAATGAGAATTTATGCATGCCAGCGAAACGTTTTCTTCACCTTAATGATCTGCTCGGGTCGGAGTACGACTTGATTCAGGGTTGCTTTTTCAAGACGGCGGTAGCTCAGAAGCCTTCTATAATCCACCAAAAAAGAACTTCATGCTTGTCGTCTTAGGGGTCAGTTAGCAACGAGTTCACACAACCTGTGTATGCAGCGCTGACTCGCCAATCACTTGTGAGATAAACAAAGAAAGGCAGGGGGTGCTCATCAGGGGTAAGATCTGAACGCACGTAGCGCTTCCTCAAGCAGAATGGAACATTAAAGACTCTATTTTCAAAAACCCAAACTAATCAGAATGTATAGTGTGCAAACTTGTGTCGTATATGTATATGGGTATCTCAACTAGCCACGTTAATGTACCATCTATGCAATCAATCTCACTGACACCATTTCCAAATCACGTCAACGATATCTCGAACTCGAGGCCCGCGCCTGCTCTTCCTCCGCTGTCATCTCCAGCAGACTAACAGCCTCGTCCGCGTCATC
This sequence comes from Fusarium concolor, assembly GCA_013184415.1. Lineage (NCBI taxonomy): Eukaryota > Fungi > Ascomycota > Sordariomycetes > Hypocreales > Nectriaceae > Fusarium > Fusarium concolor. The sequence goes on from JABCJY010000068.1 coordinate 166,226, forward strand.
CTCATCGTCGGACTGACCAAGCTCAGCAGCTCGATCCTCATCAGTCTGCTCGAGTGGACGACGCTTCTTCTCAAAATCTTGCCTGTGCGCTTCGGCAAGCATACGCGAAAGTGTGCGTTTTGGTGGTGGTGGTGGCGCCGTTCCTCCTGTTCGTCGTCGAGATATACCCTGTTCTGCTTGACCGATCGACACAGCGGTGGATTCGGCTGTGCCTTGGCGAGAAGGTGCTTCGAGAGAGGCGACACCAGGGGTATCTTCGGGTTGCTGGGTCGCGACAGTGTCCATACTAGCACGGGCGATGAGAGGTTCGATACTGTAGGGGAGGGGTACGTCGCGGGAGGCCTTGTACTGGGAGACATTTGCGCAGTGTTCATTCTCGACACGGAAAAGAGTCCACATGCCTCGACGAGTGACTTCCATGAAGGCAACCATGAAAGAAACGACGGTGGAGTGTTGGGTGTTATGTGTGAAGATGGCGTAAAAGATCCAGTTGAATCGAAGAATAGGGTCAACCACCATGATGAAATAATAGAGCCATCGACGCTTAAGAGCGAGAATATCTCGAAGGCACCAGTGCTTAGATCCAGGTTGGAGAAGGGAGAAATCCATAAACAGGTCCCAGAATGCTAATAATTGTTAGAAACGTATCCAGTGAGTAACGTGAACAACTTACAGCAGTAGACACTGTTGATGGTCGAGAAGGTAATGAACAAAGCGAGATGACTCCTAGAGTCGTGTATACGGTACAGGGACAGCATCACGGCAGCAACTATGGTCGCAGTATACTTGCCGCCGTTGACCAAGTGAGGAAAGACATTACGTGTATCTTTGTATCGGCGAAGACACTGGAAGAATCGCCAGATGGGTGGAAGAGCAATCATGAATCCAAGGACCCGGGAGTGACTAGAGTTGCACTGCACCGGATTCTGCCAGTAGTTGGCATATAAACAAAAGAATAGCTCAATATTCTGGCATTGTTGTTAGTGGTGTTTCAGATCGGCTCTTGGGCATATGGACTTACTGCAGTAGCATATGTAAGTGAACAGTAAATATCTCCGAGAAAGAAATCACGAAACTCGACTGGGTAAAGTCCAGCCAAGAGCAACCGCCACTTTATTATGTTAGCAAGGGTCGATACAAGTTTGTAGGGGTCTTACATGAGAGTATGCAAACCAGCGCCGGCTTTTATAAAATATCGCGGGAGCAGGAAAGAATAGGATAACAGCAGTGAAGAAGATAAGAATAACCGGATAGTAGATGTACATATCGGGATCGCCATATCTACTGAAGTTGACCCACATAAAGAGACCCAACACGAGGAAGAAGAAACTCGGGAACTGAGCCAGCTCTCGCCAGTCTAGATGATGCCGTTGGTCGAATTCAAAAATAAAGGGGTAGTTGACTTTGTTCTTGGTCCAGATCAAACAATCAACGCAGAAAAAAGAGAACAGATAAAGCATGAGGAAATAGCCTCCGTAGATCTGGAGTAGATAGCTCGTCCGGACACGCACTTCAGGATCGTCGTCATTCAAGAGCTGTGCTCCGTAGATGAGACCCTGGATCGTAAACACAGCGCCGGTGCCGATGAGTAGGCCGTTCTGAAACATGCCAATTGACTGGTCTTCAGGCTTCTTGTTCAAACTGCGAAGCTTGCCAGCAGCTAGCTTGTGGTTGCCTCGTTCAAAGTAGCGAGCATAGAGATCTTCGACTGTCCGGATGTGCCCCTCAAGTACGTCACTGTTGACGAACCATGACTGGTTGACCTTTTCGTTAAGATAGCGATACGGTGGTCGAGCATTGACAGCCTTGTCGTACTTCTTATTGAGCTTTCGAAATGCTGTACGGTTGAGCATCGCATATGACTTCAGCAGCTCGAGCCCGCGGTAGAACTCTTGAAGGGCGAGCTTGAGCTTGCGCTTTGCTGTGCGGTAGGAGACTTCATGTTGGGTAGGTCGACGGATGTAGTCTCTCTCTGCGTCATTCATTACTCCACCATTGATGTTGGGGGTCCCATTCATCTTCTGCAAGGCCTTCGTGTTGGGCCCAACAGGGAAGATCTTGGCTTTGATGGGATCTATAATCCCATTAAGTTTACCATTGGCATTCTCATACGCTCCTTTTCTCGGGGGATTCTCCTCACCGGCTAGCTCATCTGTCATCTCCTGGATTCGGCGGTTACGCATCTCATGTAACTGTACTCTCAAAACATCCAGTCTCTGGCCAGCTTGTTCTTCCTTCATCTTGTAGAACCCTTCAACCTTTTCTAGCTCAGAATCGAGAAAGTCATAGAATTCCCGCTCCCTCTCTTTGACCAGGTCGAAGTTCTGCATGTTGATGTCAACCTCCCGTCCACTCCTTGCGGTTGACTGGTGGGTAAAGAGCCGTCGGAGATGAGAAGGTGAGCTCTGGGCGCCTGATTCGGCGGGGCTCTTGGTTGAGTTGTTTACCTCCGGTGATGCAATGGTCGATACAACGCTGGCTGATGATGTTCGGCGAGGGTCAATTCGCTTAATGTTTCTTCGCATGGCGTCGGAGGGCCCGACCGTAGCCGGAGAGCCTGGAAGATCATTCTCATGGCTGTCGACCTTCATCGCAGGAGCAGGTAATTGGAACGCGGCATGCTTTGTCTCGGCATGTAAAGGTGACGGATCTGTCGGTGTATGAACAAAGCTTCCATAATGCCGATTATCGCCTGAATCAGTGAGGGAATCGTTTTCGGCAACTCTACTTCGAGGGGTGGGAATCGATCTAGGTGGCGCAACTGCTGATACGGATGGTATCGTCGAAGAATTTAGAGCAGTGCCTTCTCTTGTGTATGTTTGTCGCGGTGTCACAGGCGAGACGAATGTGCCTGTGCGAAGCTGGCCAAGACCTCTGGGGGTTCCATTTGCACGAGCGAGAGCTCTTGCGACAGCTTTAACGTGTTTCTTTCCGGCCTTGTAATTGAGGTACTTGATGCGCCATTCTGCACGTCCAGAGTTAGCCTTTTCCCAATGTGAATCGCATTTCGGGTGGATTGTTTACCAGGCACAGCTTCTCTCTCGAGCTCCTTAGCGAACTTCATGGCTTGCAGCCTAGCAATGAGAGAATTAGGCTTGCAGCATCTAGGAGTTGGATGAACGGTAAGTCAGGGGAAAGAAGTTCGTGGAAATTTTGTTGGTTCGAGTCAATTCCGTTCAGAAGCCAGCCACTCCCTGATAATCATGAATCAATTTGACCACTAATCTCCAGAGCTTTGAGGTCCAGACGAATAAATGGATTGCTTTTGACGTCAGTGCACAATATTTTCACTAAAGAAACGAACCAAATCCACTAGCCACGTCGGGATCTCCGCTCCGTAGATAGATGACATGGGCCGATCTACCGAATTACCCTGGACTTAAAACGTTCAGTATAGATTCTTTTTTGATAGATCATTGATAGTGGGTTGTTCGTAACATTTGTCCAGGAAAGCAAGCCTCACAGGTTCGATATTTTAAATAAAAGAATGCCCCAGAAGAATCTCGTTATACAATCCAGCCGCCAGTCCGCAATTCGCAAGACCTACGTACACAGAAGCGTCTGTAAATGAATCGCTGTTGCCCCCAAGTGCTGTGTTTAGGTAGTGAAACAAATGAAGATCAAAAAGTAACATTCAAAGAAGAAGAAAATCTCACATCAGAACAGAAGCTGCTTTCGGATATACGCGGCGAAACCGTTGATATCTAGGTTTACATGTTCAACGTGTGTACTCAAACCTTATCTCAACGTTAAGCCTAACTTCGTTTGCTGGTGTTAAGAGAAGGCCACGCAGGATGTCATGTAACATAGTTAGTATCTGACTGTGCTCGCATGCATTTGACGTTATAATAGCTATAATGAAGCTGTTGTTATTTACCTACTTGCTGACTGCAAGAGGTCTTTTTGGTCCCAAAACCTAGCCAATGTACAGAACAGCTTCATAGTAACTCCATTCCAGGCAATTATTGTACAAGCTGGCTGTGATGGTTTCATCAAGATGCTTCAAGTGACGTCTCATATCTCGCTAAGCTCCGCTCTTTTGATAACAGCACAGCAGAAATATGTATTCTGCTTACTACGTACATGCACCTTCGCACAGTTTTATTGGAAAGAGGAAATGATCAGATATAATTCGTTGCTTACGAGATATTACTCTCAGGAAGTTTGAACATATTATGTCACTCTTGACTCATGGTTCTAAGAAACAGCCCTGACATGTGCGTCGACCGCTCGGCAGAGTAAAGATGCACACACGATGAGAAGAAATCGGAGCGCTTCTCAGGTGAAGACATGATAAATTAACGCCATAGATCTGTTGTTGTCCCCTGAAGGTATAAATGGGTCAACAAAGAAAGTCTGGATGGAAGCCTGTATGTGCTATCTTGAGCCTCATTGTCTATCGGGTGCTCAGCAGCATCATATCGTGGCTCCTAGGTTAGCACCGGATGATTCATTGCAAAACTCAAAGCATGAAAAGTCTCTGGCAATATTTCCCTCATAATATCAAGAGCTGAGGGGTTTATTTAACTGCTTCAGCCGAGGCATTTATTCCGCTCACATTTTGACTTACACGGACTCCTTGGCTAAGCACTGGTTCAACGCTTGATTGACTTTTGGAGCTCCAACTTCCTTAGTAGCTCTAGCTAGAAACTCTCTAACTTAGGTCCGCTCGATTCAGCTCTTTCATTGAAACAACTCGATGACTTCATTGTTACCAAGTGTGTTTGACTTGGCCAAGACAAGTTCATGAAGATGGCTAGATCGGGCCAACGGCTCAACGCCATAATAGTGCACGAGAATCCATTGTCATGACAAGGAGATGAATGCTATGATGCATCAACAAAGCATATGATCCAGTCAATGCGTGCCGAAAACAAGCTACGTTATGGTGAAGCTCATGCATCTGTTATGATCGACATATTTTACCTGGAAACGCTGGGTCATTGCCGAAATCCGAGTCAATTGTGCAGAAAGTAAACAAACTGTGGCATCATGATGGGCATGCCATCACGACAACCACAGAAGCACTGCCGAATAAGAACCTGGAACATGGCAATCAATTCTGGTTGCCTGTTGCGAGAAACAAAACTGTTTCCCCGCAACTCGTTCACCCACACGCCCTCAGCATCAATCAATCGGTGTGATTGCGACAAGACCTCGCGTCAACTTCCACAATCAATAAACCGCTTGTTTAGCGAATTACAGGCTCTGCTTCTCAGCCGAGTTTGGTTCCCGCGCGAAGGATCTACCTTGAAGACAAGCCTCATGCATGTACCAAGGCTTGACATATGGCTGGGTGTTTATGGCATGGCATGGGCGTCTTTCAGCTGTGGTGGACGGAACAGCATCCCCGCAGAAACTTGTGTGACAGTGTGTCACTGCAGCCAAGAGACTGGACTTGTAAATCTGAGGCCTGTATCATGTACCATGTATGGGCTTTTGATGACCACTCAGCGAACAACACACGGCTTATCGATATTGGTTTGCTTGTTTGAGCTGAATGAAGCCTTGTGGTTCAGTTCCTTGTTCCTTGTTCCTTGTTCCTGATGCTGATCCGATTAAGCTTGTCGGTCAGCATTGCCAACTCACGCGACCATGAAAGAGTTTCATAATAATGTTAAGATTGATGTGAAAACTGGTTATTCTTTGTTGGCGTTTCGACATTACCACCTTAATCCTGCTTCGAGTTGAGAATCGCATCCTCACATGCTACATACGTATGTCATCGTCCGATGCTCCAGGGTCCTGCGGCTTATAGCAGAATCTAATATCGATGTCAAGTTGGCACATACCTTGTCAATACATGGCGATTGTAAGTCTCTTGTACACCACCTTGAACGGTACATTCCCCAAAAGGCTGAGACTGACCGGCAGACATTCTTACATGACGTGGTGTTACAAATTCCGAATCGTGACAGCTTCTTCAAGCTTCCACTGGCCGAAATGTTGCAATGATTGATGCATAGGTAGCAATCAATTAACATGAAATAAGAGTTATTGATTTGCGACAGGGATTAGCTAGTTACAACGGAGGAAAGCTCCCGCTGAAGGATTGCCAGAGCGAGTTTCATAACCACAACCGGCGGAAAACCATGGAACAAGCGCAGCGAGATCGAGATCGTCAGTTGTCAATGGGCCCTGCTTTCCCTTCATTATCGCTTGTTGATGTTTCATCCGCGGAAATGGCTCTTGGCGGAAGCTTCGGAGACCAGGCTGTGCCAAGTAACTGGAAGACTCTGTGGGCCTTGGCTCTTTGGCGAGCGGGAAACCAAGGAAGCTATCACGGATATTCAGGCACATGCATGCACCAAAGCAAAACCAGAGCTTTGGCTACTGCGCTGCTACTTTACCCTATCTCGTCGTGATGCTAGAGATCAAAGCTCGAGTTAGCAGACCAATGAGGTCAACACTAGCCGTCCATCCATTGCGGCTCCCCATTGCTTTAAGCTCAAGGCAAAAAGTTAGCTTGGGGGTTTTCAAGTTTTGCTGGGCTCATTGGAGCGGCGCGGACGGATTTCGAACGCTCCAGACTTTCGGATAGCAGATAACCCGCCCAAGGATGCTTTGCGAGATCAGTAAAGGACCGACATGAGGAGTTTTTCTCTCTGGTTTTCGCCACCAGATTACCTTTGTAGATTATCGTCAGATGTGAGGATCTCTACGTGTAAGTGCAGCGTGGCGGATATAACGAAAACAAGGCCCTACCTAAACATGACAATGACAGCCTTGGTGTGACAAGGACTCACAACTCCGAGAGATGGAACATGCATTGCATCTGCAGTTTCGAGTCTTCGAGTTGGCGAGTCGGAAACACGGCGCATTTTGTGGGTGAGTTTTGTTGGTGACTTTTGCCAGCATTTTGCTCAACTCCAAGGAATCAGGCCAAGGCGACCTACCTACTGTACCTACACTATCAGGTTTTCTGCTAACTTACTGTTGTGTTGGTGGAGGTTCTCTTGAGATGCAGCCCACACGGTCATGGCCGAATGGCACCCCACGTGGAGAAGTGCGCGCTTAGAAGCGAAGCGAAGCGAAAACGGATACTAGATAGAAAGTCAATTATCGTGGCTTCGGAGTATTTTATCGATGACAACGTGAAGTGTTTCCAAGAGAAAGGACTATGTATGCGCCTGGAAAGGAAAGGATCAGGATGGGCTGACGCTTACGTGACGTGACTCGAATTGGAGATATTTTTCAACCACATTAATTAACAGTGCTGTATAACTTGAGTCGTCTTTGACAGCGAGTGGCAGCAGAAACATGGGAATGATTATCCGATCCGTTGCCCGATATATCGACCGGTGGCTGCATCGATAACTTGACATGGGGTTTTTGTTGGTGATTGACGAGAATGCTGCATGGTCTGATGAATCAGACGTCAAGATCACTTGCTTCCTATCATATGAAGACATTGACAGACATCCACAATGGGAGGGAGGTACCTACATCCTCACTGATCCGTATGGAGCCAGTATAGTACAGTACAACAGCTACGGTGATGCCCCGCTACGCATCCTTGCATTGGATTGGGGTCGGGCCCGGTCTTTGAAAGAAAGCTGCAGTTTCCCCAGTCTCCGGAGTCTGACGGAGCTGAAGGCCAATGCAGTGAGCGAGTGAGTGGGCTGGGAAAAAGCCAAAGCGTGTCATTCATTCAACGGCGAGATAAGACGTGTCCTTGCAGTAGCCGGTGAGAGCTTAGAATTAACTCAGCTCGACAGGGCTGTACGGGGAAAGTGGGGGAGAAGAGACACTTGATTGAGAGAAGAGGAGAGTTTAAGAGTTGAGATATCATTATCATAGAAGCGAGGTACCTACTCCAAATCACTAGCGGGAAACATCAGTTCATCGGACATCTACTAGAGGGGTTCCTTTTCCTACCCGGACAAGGGTCAATCTGTAGGGCAGCACACCTGTGCGCTTACATGAACTCCACGCATGGTCTGAGTAAGGCCTTGTACATAAACCTGGGCTGGGTGGTATTATCTGCTTCTGCAAGGGTGCTGAATGCCATGAGTGTCTGCCGGTAAGATATGAAGGAGTAATTGCAGTGAAGCTATTGCCAGCAATAATCTGACTTCAGCTGGTGGTGACAAGTAAAGCCTCAAAAGCCACTCTGTAATAATCAGCATCACCCTTGAAAGCCAGTTGTCAAAATTTACTTTTCTTGCATATAGTTCACGCAAAACTAACATCTCGGTCCCGGGCAATGGGGTTACTGTACTGTATAATGTAGGTATATGTAGGTATGCACAGCGGCGGCCGTCTGCATTTGCATGGGCACAGGATGAGGTTGCACTGGATCTCTGGAAAGTTACTTCAAGGCCCACGGGTTGCGAGATTGGCTAGGATGGCCTTTGAGAAACCGTTTTCAGTCTAGGAACTTTCCGCATACATGGTTGAGACATTCGCTTCTGTACACGATTGGATCACATGGGAATTTAGTCGAAATCCATGCCTTTCGGGGTCCATCCAATAGCCATGACTCTACACCTCTTTCAACTCTGAAGGGTCAAAGGGTGTTGTGGTGTACCTGGATTTTGTCTTAATGAATCTGGCTCATGTAATTTCTGAATGGTATGCTTCTCATTAGCCTCCCTTATTATCTGGAGTAAGGATGCCAGTGTGCGGGCTTGATATTATGAATCACCATGCCGACGTTGCTGTAATCAACCAATCCAATCCGTCCCTGATCAGGCAGCATGACTGTTTCTCATGGGGTCACAGCGACTTTACTCGTGCTACGCCTGTCTGTGCCTTTGGGTCATCCGTGTTCCCAATGCTCAAGCTTCTTTGTTGTTATCGAATTCCTGGGATGCCCTTAACGTGGGGTTTGAGCGCAAGGAGAGCCGCTGCTGGAACGATTTCTACAGATTTGAGACAAACATTGGTTACAGCCGTTGTACCAAAGACGAAACTTTCTACCAGCCGCTTGCAGAAGATCCCACGCAACTGAGTTTGACATGAACGCAGTCTGGTAGACGCACAGTAGTTTGTTCGCGGGATTTTGTCTTTGATGACTGCCACAAAGTGACACCAAACCCCCACCTGTATCTGGATCTTAAGATGGTAACCTAAGAAGGGCAGTTCTTGGCGCGGCTCAATGCGCTGCCTGCTGCAGAAAAGTCGGTAGGGGCCTGCCCATGTCAATGTCAAGTCTTGAGATGCTCACATCACCCTGACTGTCGGTCTCGTCACCGTTCCGTTTGTCTCCCCGGTAGGCGTGGCATGCTATTTGACGCATTGTCAGCGCGCTACAGACTCTTTGCATGGACTAGGGTGTACCGTGCTATACATAAGTGATTCATAAAGTGATTGTCCCTTCGGTAGCGACAGGGACGATGACTATTGTGAGTCGTTCTCTTGCACAAATGAATGACTGTAATTCAAGCCAAGGTTGGTTGCAATATGGAGAATGCCATCACCCCAGCTGTCGCATTCGTTAGGTAATTAATATATCTTGTCGCTTATCTTCCAATGCAATACTAACCCAGTTCAGTTCAATTCAGAGAACAAAGGACAAAAACGCCTGAGCAACCAAGCGGCTGTGGCCCTACGAGACGAGTACAGAACGGGGATAGTTAGAGCAGCTCGGCCAGGCCAGACCAGACCAGGCCTTGCATGCAAGAACATGACATCACACTCGATTGCAGGGTCTGATTGGACGGAGCGCCAGGCTCTTCTTCGGTGGTGTGCCTTCAGCTGGCCCACGTTTGGGGGCGCCAGGGCTGACTTGTTCTAGCACGAATTGCTCAAGTTGGAGTTGAAACTGGGGAGTGTAGGAGACGATGTAAGAGGTTGATGATGGGCGATTAAGGACCAGCATTTTAATAACGTGCCAACAATTCTGTTGCGGACCAAGGCATTGAATAGAGGGCGGCCCAGAAATCAGGTTCTCAGCATTAACAGACATAGACGAATGTAACAAAAGTGAAGCAGCATCGTCAACCTCAGTCGAGATAACGCCCCATGTTCCACATTCTTTGACATCTTAAACGCACCGCTAGGCCAATTCATCTTGACGAAACATCAATTCATATGCCCAAACTTAATCGCCCAATGTGTTCTGTAATATCCTAAACAAGAAACCAACGAACCTTTGCAATAGAGCCAAGACAACTGGTCTCGGCGGCCAAGAACTGGTTGATCTACAGCTCGACATCATAGAGATAAATGCAATTCCGCGAAAGTACAGACAGCCGCCTCCAGCCAGCACCTATGAATGGCCGACCAATGCGCTGAAGGTGCTTCACCTTATTCTTCCTCATGGATGCCCATGCTCACAGCCCATGGAAAGTGTCCGTCTGCTAGCGGTGATCCACCTGCAGGCGACCACCCACTAGCGCTGGAACCCACTAAGCCCACCCGGAGCTCACCTAACCTAAGGTACCCTCCACTGGGCTCCCCTCCACTCATGGCTCAGGCATGCAACGTTGGACTGCCCGCCTGCCAGTGCCAATGCTCACTGACTGACGGGAAATCGAAATCCTTCTTTAGGTAGAGGGCGCCTCTGCCCACCATCCACATCTGCCCTCTTTTCTTCTCTCTACATACCCGTACGACAAAACACCAGTTCTGCCTATATTGGTATATTCACTATACCTACATACTCACGATCCTCGGGCATATCTTCTATTATCTGCTTCCGTCGCACTCACACTCCCATCCTTCGCCTTTGGCTCCAACGCCCCGCTTTCTGGCGCGCTACTCAGCTCAGTCTCACTTTTTTCGGCTCCCTCTATAACCCGCTCAGCCGCGCCCGACGGGGTCAACCCTCTCCCTACTCTCGGACAGACGCTGCTACCCGCGATCTGCAAACACATAAAGTACCTGGCGTCCCCCTAGACGTCGTCTTGCCTTGTTCTTGGTCATGTTGGAACCCCAGGCCATGAGAGGGCCTATGGACCAGACAGTTGGCTACGGACATTCTCGAACACGAACCACTTCCTCAACCGCCTTTCCCATGCAATTCCAGACGACTCACCTTGCCCAGCCGGGCCCCAATCTCTCGCAGAACCGTCGCTCACCTTCTGTGAATACTTTCAGCACCGCCTCGAGCATCCCTCCTCCTGCAGCCTACCGCTCTTCCTCGCAATCTGAGCTTCGACGCTCCACATCTAGCCGCTCAGGCGGAGCCAGCCAACCCTCCAGCTATGTTGCTCTTCTCCGAAAACAAAAGGGCACCGTCTGGTGTGATCGCTCCCAATATGAAGACCCACGACTACTAGCCCAACAACGTGCTGCAAAGATGCGAGCGACTCTCGAAGTTGTTGGTGGATCTCGCAGTGCGTCCGGTGGTGCCGGAGGGAGAACGAGCACAGGCCTCAGCACTACAAATAAGGTCGCCGCCAAGATCCCCAAAATTCGACACCATGGAAAGACTCCCGTTGTTGGCTACGCTCCAGGCGAGAACCACGTTGGCGTTGGCGGTGTGCCTATGCGACTAAGCGCCACTGAAGTTGAGGCTGAGAGCAGCGAAGACGAGAACGTGCCTGGTGGAAACCGCCCTCATCACCGTAGAACGGGGAGCAGCGGACGAAGCAGTACAACCAGCAGCCGCCGAAACCTTGCCTACCGTTCATCTGGAGGCATGGGCAGCCAGAATAGCCGAAGGTGGAGTCCTGGTGACACACCGGAGCGCACTGGCAGCTTGGTGGGAGCTACACCTGAAGATATTGTCGACGACGCTGCCAGCGGCAAGGCTCGCAGTATGGCGAGCGGCAGCAGTGGTGAGCGCGCTGACAATGTGGGCGAGTTGAGCAACGCTCCTAGATTGGCTGCCAACTCCCTCATGCACTCAGCGCTTACTCGAGAGAAGAGTGTCAAGTCAGCCGATGAGCTGAGGAGACGTGGAAGCGTTGATGAGCGAACATCTACCCTTACCTCCGGCCGTCTTTTCATCGCCAACCCTGATTAAGATGATTTTCACGCGATACAAACTCCACAACTGGCTATGAATCACTATATTATGACACGATGAGCCAAGAGGAGGTTTCTTTTCTCCATCATTCGTTACAGCACACTTCGAACCAGGAGGTGGCTTGCATTGGTCGGCGTTCCAGCATTGCTTTATCGTTTGCTTTTTACAACCCCTATCGTTTTCAGTTCAGGGACGTCACACCCTACGAATTTCCTTTTCCAATCTCTCGCTATCATCATCTCTACACCTCTTGAATGGACGAAGTGTGCATCTGGAGCGGGGGACTCCACTGTCGTTGACGGACATAATGTTTGAAAGATACCTCTGCCTCTATAGCCAGGATTCAAGATAAAAGTATGCTTAATGAGATACCGCCCCATGATCTCATCTGAGAACAAGGGGCTTCAAACCAAAAGACAATGCCATGCCATGCCTCAGTCCCTGTGAAGTTGAATTTTCTATGGATCTAATGATGAACGGCTCCCTCTCGTATTGTGTAGGGTCCATACCAACATGGCTCCAGTGACGTTATCGTCCACTTGGTTGTCTGGTCGTTTCACTCAGATCCCTTAGCGGCTCCAATCATTTGTTCTCGGCTACTATTACCAGATCGGCCCCTTAATGATATCACTGGGGATCCCCCATGTTGGCAGTGGATGGCAATTTGTCGAAATTGGCATGTTGATCGCCGAAATATAGGTAGGTACCAGCTTAGCCGCAAGCTGGGCGCTAGGTTGTCATGGGTCTTTCTATTTTCTATGACTGTGACTAAAGACCCTTGAACTTTTGCAACCGAGGCTTATCCGCACCTTCCCTGTCACCTTCACCAGGCCAACTTTGTCAACGCGTTCTTAATTGCCCACTTAAAGTAGGGGCGCCAAATCGACGCGCCTGGTCGCGTTAAGTTTGATCCCAACGGGGAGAAGGCTTCCCTTTCATGCCACCTGCGGATCTCGTGCACCCACCAAAGAGATCCTTCATTCCTCCCCAAACAATACCTCACCTCAAGCTTCAAAGCACAAACGCTTTTTTTCGAATGAAATGATCGTTTGGCCCTTTATTTCAATTCTTCTGATCAATACTCTATCACATGATTTTCTTCCTTTTCACGATACCTAGCAAGCGCTCCCTCACGACCGATATCGACCTGCACACTTCGCATACCGCGCAACACCGCAACCTCATCGCCTTGAGCGAACAGTAATTGAGCTGACTAGCTCCGAAAAACACACAATGCCCCTCTACGAACTTTCACCAAACATTCAAGAATCTGAGGCTACGGGCCGTAAGAGAAGTCACGATGAATTCGCTGGAGATAATGGTGGAGTAGAAACTTCCGAAGATGTCAAGCTGCCACCATTGGTCTCTGATCAGTCCAATGGGGACTGCTGTGAGTTGCCACGTTACATCGTTTTTTAATAAAATACTAATTGTCTACAGCAATCCCTTCCGCTGTAGCCGGAGAACGAGCACCCTCGCCAGCTTCATCAGAACTTAGTGATCCTGGCACGAGCACTCCTCCCCGCGAGTCCCCATCCCCTCAGACGCCAGCAAAGAAACAAGAAACACAGGCCACTGTGCCTTCAGCATCCAAATCGACAACGATATCTCTAGCAAAACGAAAGAAGTTGACACCGGCTGAGAGAGCCGAGAAAGAAAAGGAAAATGCCAAAATAAAGGCGGAGAAGGAGAAGGAAGCCGCTCGACTCAAGGAGGAACGAGAAGAGAAGGCTGCTATTCGTGCAGTTGAGAAAGCCAAGGCCGAGGCGGAAAAAGCAGCCAAGGCTAAGGAACGGGACGAGAAGCGACGACAGAAAGAAGAGGAGAAGAAGCGTAAGGACGAAGAGAAGAAACGAAAGGATGAAGAAAAGAAGCGGAAGGAAGAGGAAGAGGAAAAGAAGGCTCGGCAACAACGAACCCTTGGGGCTTTCTTCAAGGTTCCAAGCACCCCTAAGAAAGCTGTTGACAATACTCAACCCAAGAATGCCGCACCAGGAGGTGCCAGTCCTGCCAAAGCTGCCAGCAAACCCACGCAAAACGAGTATGAGAAGATGTTTAAGCCTTTCTTCGTCAAGGACCACACACGAGTTGCTCATATTGGACCTAAGATGGATACCGAAACGCGCGAGGTTAAATCAAGGATACTGGACGAGTGCATGGGTGGCCAGCGAGCTGCAGAATTGGATGGTTCTCGATTCGACCCAGTCCATCTTTTCTCTTTACCTAGCAAACCTCCAAAGCGAGGCATGCTCCACCATCCGGTTAAGCACATTATGGATCAAGTCTACAAGGAGACGGAGAAGGCAGAAAACGCAGGCCCCGAGCATGCTGATAAGATTATGCGAGACACGCGTCAGAAGCTTTCCAAGATCCCTATGAAAGTTATCGCATTCTCACAAGATGTTCGGCCACCTTACTATGGAACGATGACTTTCAAGCCATTTGTTCTCGGAAAGCTCAACATGAGCCAGTTGGCGCGCAAGCCTACTGGACGACGACTGCCTCTTGACTACGATTATGATTCAGAAGCTGAGTGGCAGGAGGAAGAAGAAGGCGAGGATCTTGATATTGATGACGACGAAGAGGAAATGGACGATGAAGACGACATGGATGGATTTCTTGACGACTCAGAAGATGCCGGTTTATCTCGACGAATCTTTGCAAACACATTGGAACCAGATAGCACCGGGATCTGCTTCGAGGACGGGAATACTGTTGCGAATCAGGTCATTTACGAACACAGAATGGAGTTCATGCATGGTAAGTGTGGATTGAACCTGAGTGGGATAGAGCATAGGCTGACATATTCTAGATGGACTTAAACAAACCTGGGGCATCAATCCATTCTCGACGGAGTATTGGGAGCCTGAAGTCAAGAACAAGACAGCCAAGCCAATCAAAAACACCCAGGCATCTGATACTGGCGCCAAGATGCCACCACCTCCTACACCTGCCAATGCGTTTTCAGCGTTGACAAGCGGCGGCGGCAGCAGCAGCAGTGGCGGTGACGCACCAAAACTCGTCAAGTCAGAGCTGATGGATGATGTGAAAAGAACTATTTTGATCAACAAAACTTTATCCAAGGTTGGAATCATCGACTTCGTTTACAACCAATTTCGGACTCGCAATGTGTCTCGCGCAGAGGTGAAGAACACAGTCGAACTGGTGGCAGAGAAGGTAGGTAAAGGACGCCTCAAAGAATGGGCATTGAAGAGTGGGCATGAGATTACCTCATGAAGATTGATTGGGAGTATCGGAACAGCATGGTAATTTTTTGACTGAATATTAGCGTCGGAGTGTAAGGTCTGCTTGGGATTGCTTTATGGAATTGATTGGAAGGGAAAAAGGAGGTCTGTCGATGGATGTTCAATTTTACAATCATCAGGACGATGTCGCGGTATCTGACATTGCATGCGGTAGACATGGAGTAGATACCCTCATGCTATTCAAGTTGGTGAAGAGAATACCAATCTATTAAGAATTAATGAGTCGAGTTGTTGGTTGATGTGAATAAGTGATTTTATAGTTCGATGCAATAGGAGTGTCATTTGTGTAAGAGGTCCTGCATGATGATGGATATGACGGAGCTGGCGGGGCCAAATTAAAGAGCGAGCCCAGCAGCTGAAGGAACGCGTGCATGCGTGCCCCTGAAGACAGACCACGAATAGAAGTGGACATGATTCTGGAACTATTTCCCATTCCTCAAAAAACCAAAAACAACTTGACGATTTGTTCTACATCCCAATAAGCTCAACGCCTCGTTCGATATCCAAGCCACAAGTCAGATTGTATCTATATCTTATCAATTGGTGGCGCTCGATCGCTGAACTATCCTACTGCGTACCTCGGTCTTGCAGGCGATTACGAAGCTCGCCTCTTGCGCCTTGGAACTCTAAGCTCTCGAACATTTCCACCACATTCCTTCGACCGCACGAAATGATAAATCGACCACAATAGCACTCGTCCCTCACTTTAATACTCTCACCTTCTCCTCCTGTGATCGGCAGCGCGACATGTGCGCTCGCCCAGCATGGAGGATCCCTGGGGTTCCCCTTGGACCAGCGACGAGCCCCCGAAGATAGATCTTCCCGCGCCGCCGCCGCATGCGCACTTCACCGCAGACCACTCGGGCAGCTCGCAGCGCGTATCGCCTGCTCATACGCCGTGGAACGAAGACGATGATGCTTGGGGCGGATGGGCCGAGGCGGGTAGGGATAGCAGCCCGCGCTGGGGGAGAAGTCCTGGCTTGCGGCCTATAGGGGGTAGTCCCGCTGGTTCGAGGTTACCATCACCGACGCCGGATCTATGGGGTCAGTTGCCGACGTTTAATACAGCACGGTTACGGAAGGAGGATAATGGTGATTCAGCAATTAGTTTGGGTGAAGGGTTGCGGCCGATTCTAGGGCGTGTTGTGACGAGGACGCCATCTCCTGCGCGGTCACTTAAAGAGAACGCGGCGGATATTTGGCAACAACCGGACCGAGCGCTTTCGAATATGAGTATCAGCCCTTTGCCGAGCGAGGATGAAGGCCGTCCGGGATCATCGGATGGAACGCCTAGGCCAGCTTTACAGCGTAGAACCATACCGGCCCCTTTGCGACAACCGTCAAATAAAGTTTCTGAGTTGGTGGAGATGTACGATGATATCGCTAAGAGGAGCCATAGTGTTTCGCCTATTGACCCGTCTATGCGAAAGGCTTCGGGCAATACGTCGGTGCAAAATTTTGCGTCTGAACCAAAAATTAATGGACAGGAAGAGCTTGGGGAAGAGTTACAGGCGAAGGAAGAAGCGGAGCTGAGGCCAGAGCCGGAGGAGAAGCCTGAACCGGAGCCAGAAACGAAAGCTGAGATCGCGTCCGAAGAAACCCCAAAGCAGGAAGAGGAATTGATGGAGAAAGAACCGGAACCACCAATCAAGGAAGAAGACCAAGAACAAACAGAGTCGGACTCGTGGTCTGATTTCGAATCACCTTTGAAAGAGGTCCCTCAAGATGGTATTCAGGGATCGGAAGTGAGACGTCCTGAGGAACAATCACAAACTCTTGAGGCTGCAGCCCAGGAAGAAGTGGCAAAAGAAGCAACGCCTGCTCCTGTACGACCGAGAGCACCATCGGTACCGTTCTCAATCGACATGACAAAACTTGGCGATATCTTCCCATCAGTTGATCCCTCCTTTCCGTCCCCAGAGCCGATTCCCGATGTCATTATTGACGATAGCTTCACTTCCATTTCTGAGCGCAAAGCTTGGTATCTCATGTCAAGACCTGGCTCAATGCGGAAGCATAACTTGGGCGACGACGAGAATTATGTGCGAATTGGTTGGGGAGGTTCCCACGTCCGCGATCAGTCTATCAGGATTGTTCGACGATGGATGGAGGAGGACTCGATAACAGGACGTGTTGTTCTCGGCCGAAGAAACGGTGCAGCAGGTGCAAAGATTTTCAACTGGGATTCATCAGTGCCATCAACAGAAGTCTCGATCTCTGAACTCTTAGCAAGGAAGAACCATTCAAGACAGACATCAATGGCTTCCAAAGGGACAGTTGCGTCACCTACGGCTGCAGCATTTGGATGGAGTACCAGTCCGATGCCTTCGCCGACTGTTGCCGCACCGCCCTCTGCGTCTCGCACTTCGGATGTAAGTGAACCGAGGGCATCGGCGGAAACATCACCACTTGAGGCTACAAAGACTTCCCCTATCTCAAAGACAAAAGCGACTCCTCTTGAATCTCCCCCACGACCGCATATTATTGAGGAGCCACCTTCTCCTATCAAACCTACACCACTAAAACCCACAAACCGACCTATTTCTATAACGCAACCTCTACCATTACCAGCATCTCCCACATTTTCTGAGCCTCAATCTCCAGTCCACCCTCCTTCACTTTTATCGGCAAACCGACCGATATCAATCTCACAAGCACCAACATCGCCTCTAGCCCAACCTCCGACAAATGCAGGATGGGGCGAAGAGGAAGACGACGATGAAGATTGGGGAGATATGGTCTCATCGCCTACGGTTGAAACGAACGGCGGGTTTACTTCTATGGACGCGGTCGTGGGTTCCGAGACGGCGAACAACAAAGGAGATACCAGCAAACCTTTGACCACAGCCCAATCGCCGTTGGATGAGTCCTTCAAGAGCACGCCTACGGCGAAAACAGTAACCAATGGTCGTCCTTCTATGGACAC
The DNA here is from genome assembly GCA_013184415.1 of Fusarium concolor. NCBI lineage: Eukaryota > Fungi > Ascomycota > Sordariomycetes > Hypocreales > Nectriaceae > Fusarium > Fusarium concolor. The sequence continues at coordinate 184,335 of JABCJY010000068.1, forward strand.
ATTACCCTTGCCGCCACAAAGTTCTGCACCTAATCATTCTCAATCACCCACGAACGCATGGAACGTTCCATCGCTCCAGGGCGTAACCCACTCCAGATCTACTATCGTCGATCTGAGTGCGTCGCCGATGAAGAGCTTAGTCCCTAACCACTCACGGTCAACTACCGTCGATCTGGGAATGCCTCGCTCACCTCTGGACGGCTTTGCATCTGCAAACTTGATGTCTAACAAGGCAAAGTCACCCATCGACCAGAGGAACAAAGTCAATACCTGGGACTCCTGGGGTTTGGGTTTGCTAGATGACTCCAACAAACCCGTTAGACCAAACAGTGTGTTTGCGACTCAAAACCTGCAACTCCATACCCAGGTTGACACATTGCAGGATATAGCCTCACCTAAAAAGCCCCGTCCAATGTCACTACCTGTTCCTCCACAGCCACAAGGGGTCGTTGAGTCCCCCAAAGACGACGAGATCGTCGCAAATATCCTCCGGGATCTACCAGATCTCTCTTATATGTTACGATAATACGGAGTAGTCATGAGGAGTAAGAGACGGAAAAAGTGTATGTGTGAATGGGACAAATAAACATGGTTAACAGGAAATTACATTACTTGGAATGATTGGCTGATTGATTGCCAGCTGTATATTAATCATTGAAGGCGTTGATCCGTGTTTTTCAGTACAAGCTGGATAGCATTGCCATCACTTAATTGTTTGGAAACAAAATAGAACTTATGAAACCACTGTATTGCACATATTGTTTGGGTGTTTGTCTCTAATACGTCAAACAAGACTGGCAATGTCGATGAGGTAAACTTCAGCGGCAGGCTAAAAGTAACCCGACTCGTTCTCATGATGACCTCCGCTCCAACGATCATGCACTCTTATAGTAATTACATGTCAGTATTGTGATTTAATATCACGCAAACATCTCAAATGCCGTGTTATTACTTCTCCATATCTATACGCATAAGACTCTGCCAGCTGAGACTTGGGCATGAGCCATTTCATCCCATTTGGTTTCAACAACAAGACATGTTTAATGATATATTGCATGCTTTGATTCGCTTGAAAGTAGGAAAGTTCTTAGTAGGGGTTCTAAACACCTCCAGGCATTAGAGCAAGGATATATTACAGTTTTCAACCTTTTTAGAAGGATAAGGGCTAGAAATTTAGAGCAAGGAACTAAACACAATGAAGAAATCTGGTGTTTGAAACAACAAGGCGGCTGCCACCACAGGATAGGCTGGTTTCTAGATAACATGCACGGTTATTTGATTAGCTGTCTCTAAGAGGCAGGTTTCACTATGTTTAATCTGGGCAATGCAGGAAGACTTGCAGAGAGAGTTGAGTAGAGTTCTCACGGCTTCACTATTGTTTCTATGGAACTTTATTCATTGCCACTTGACTCCATGTCCTGATTCCGACAATATTTCCGCACAATATATCTCACCAAAGCATACACAGTGGCATAAATGAGGTCAGACATAGTTTGTTGGTTGTACTGCTAGCTCATAAATATGTTGATGACCTTGGACAAAGCACATGCGTGTGCTATACGTGCATTACTTGATTGGTATGAAGAGCCCCTGAATGAAATAAGAAGTCAGTATTCTTGCATATAAGAGTACTGTAGTTGAACAGCTAAAATGGCTTACTCTGGTGGAGGGTTGTAATAAAACAGCCAGCTGATCGAAGCCGTCTGTTGTGCTTTCAGATATGGTCGGGAGACTCTCGTCTCATAAGATTCAAGTATTGATGAGGTCCCCTTTCTGTTGATATTTTTCCAAGCTAAGGCGACTTCAACTCCAACACCAGGACATTCTCGAGTTGTCCACACCGCAGCACCTCATGCCCTATGGCCAGAGCCTCATCCGGCACAACCATAGCATTGCTTGATGGCGTCGCCTATAAAACTCGCAATCGTCACAAACATAAGTCCGAACAACCTCTTCGGCATGAGGCTCAAGGGCCAAAGTGACACCCTCATTGCAAGCACCTCTTCCAAAGGTGCCGCAGTCGTCGCAGTCTGGAAGAAATTTCGCCGTTTCCTAGAGGCGAAATGTCACTTCACAGTGCGCACATGTTCTGTAGAAAACAAGGGTTTGACACATGTTGTTGCTGCTTGTTCTGGTATAACACGTATTGGAAAGGTTTCGCAGGGGATGGAGACTCGGTATAATTCTGTTGAAAATTCTATAGAGATAGTGAGGAAACGTCTTTGTGGATTAGATATTGTGAGGTGAAAGAGTAAAAGTCTAGAAGAAAAAAGGACAAAGTGTAATATTTATACTATTGACTAAGGGGTCAAAGCAAGTGAATCACTGGCAACAAATGCTTTGACGCGCGGCCATCACGGATCAGTTTGTGCTAAATGAGTGCTACTCAGGGCCATTTGCGACATAGGAAGCACCTACAAGTGTTTTGTATTTGAAGGCAACTTGTGATACTATATTCTGGTGGTGATACTACCTCCAGACGGTGATACACCAACGACTATCTGACCGCCTGATCTATCCTTCGCTGCCTCAACTCTCCCATCCTATCAGTGCCGTCACTGTTACATTTAGGCTCCTGATATCTCTTTCTCCTTCTTTTTCAGCTCCATGGTCATGATCTGAAGCTCCCGGCTCTCAAGAGTCGCTCGAGAGCGGCACTTTCTACATCTGTAGTTGGCATTTGTATCCCGGAGAGTCGGTTTAGGGCATGTAGTATGGACTACCGCACAAGTGTTCCCAGCCTTGCACTTGTTGTTGTTTGGGTACTCGACCACCTTCACATCGTTGCAGGAGATGCATTGTCGATGCCAGATCGTGATTTCGCACATGTCTGCTGATAGATGATAATAGATAGATATTTATTGACCAAGTTTTGAATGTTGATTTGTATGAGTTGCGAATAATGTAGTTGAGAAAGTTGACAGATGTGGAATTGTTGACCTATTATATATCAGAGATGATATCAGTAGCCGCGAACAATGGAAATTTTCGGGCTTGAAGAACTCGCCGTTTGAAGAATGGGAACCGAACTTTTGTTTGTTTATTTTACTCTTCCTTTGTCTTGGTAACAAAGAGCAGTTCTTCACCTAACCAATCTATGAATACAACGAACATTAAACGCTCAACAAAAGCTTAACCTATAACTCCCTTCTACCGAAGCAAGGTGAAAGAAAGGCAACCAAAACCATTTGTTATTGAGACCAAAATAATAACCTATAGCGAATAGTGTTCCTTACAGTGATTAGATACACATAATAACACCAAACCCCGAGGGACTGAACACATGCAGTCTGAGCCTGCTATTATGATATGATCAATAATCCTTGTTTTTGATGGTGAATGCATATCTGTGACAGAAGCAACTAGCCTTGTTGGTTTTGAACCAGGGCTTTCCTGTAAAGTTCCCCAACTAGCCCTTTCTGCCAATGTTGATTGTTCTGCTAAGAGTGTTAAACTTCTTCTGATGGAATCTCCAACTCCTCACTCTGCCTGTTCAACCCCGGCGGCGCAAAAACCACCCTATGAACCCTAACCCCCCTTCCTACCCTATCCAAACGGCTCCCTAGACGTTCAATTCGTGTACGTATCGCCGGTCTGCAACCTCTACAGTATCGATCCCGAACCCATCCTGTAGGGCTGATTCGTCGAAACACCCAGTCCACACCCTGGCTACAAGTTCCGTACGTAGCTAACGCGGTGTTTTCGGCTTCCTCGCACATTGGGCGATATGCTCTTGATACTTCGTGGCGAAGGTGGCAATTGGGACATTTTGCCCAGAATATGACACCTTGACACATGTTGTCTGGATAATCACAAGTAGTAAATCAAGCCACCTGTGGTAATAGGAAGAATTAAAGACAAGATGGGTTACGAGGAATGGACTTATACTCCTTCTCTTCGGGATATAAGCTGATTCGGCGGTCATATCCTTCGTGATACAGATGCAGATACAGGCTATTCCGTTTGCTCACTGTGAATCAACTGGCACTAGTCACAATGAATCCCAAATAGACATTTATTTATACAAAAGACAAACATGATTCACCTCAAAAAAAGACAAACACTCACTGCCCCTCGGACTTCCTGCCCTTATTCGCACGATACAGTCTCGTAAAAGTACCAGTCTCATTCTTCAACAACTCCTGAGGTGGTCCAAACTCGACTAGTGAGCCCTTGTCCAACACACCAACTTTGTCGAAGTCAAGCAGCGTATCAATACGATGAGCGATCATGATAATGGTACAGTCTGAGAACTCTGTGCGAATGACTTCCTGCATTCTTGCATCTGTCTGAGCGTCGACGCTGTAAATAATGTTAGTGAAAGGAACTGATGAACTAAACCAAGGGTATGACTTACCTGCTTGTTGGCTCATCCAGAATCAGGAGTGAACTCCTCTTAATCAGAGCCCTTGCAAGACAAAAGAGTTGTCGCTGACCATGGGACAAAAGGTTCTCGTCCATCTTCTCGTTCAGAGGATCGTCACCATCGCTGATCTTGGCTTTGATAATGGACCAAATACCGACTCGCTCCAACGCACTTCTGATCTCGCAATCTGAAGCCGTGTTTAATGGGTCGAGATTGGCTCGGATACTATCACTGAAGACAAAGGGATCCTGGGTCAAACAGCTCAGGCGTTGGCGGATCAGATATCTTGGTACAGTCGAGATGTCCTCTCCGTCAAGTTTGATCTGACCATTGACAACCTCTGCCATACGGAGCAGGGCCTGGACGAAAGAACTCTTTCCACTACCACTTCGACCACATAGACCAAACTTCTCTCCGGGTTTGATACTGAAAGAGAGCCCACGCAGCACAGGTTCAGTAGTGTGCCTGAAATGTCAGTGCACCGAACACAGAGCTTTTTCTAGTTCTCACTTACTCATACTGAACATCCACGTTCTTGACTTCGACACTACCTCCTCTCGGCCATAGCTCCTCTGGTTGATTGTCCTCATTTGTCTTGTGCTCGTTTGGCGCAGAAGAGCAAAACATTCGAATACGGGCAATAGCACCCAGTGATGTCTCAAGGATTGACCAGTTGAGAATAATGCCTTTCATATTGGTACCAAGCCTCATCATGTTGACCAGTGCAATACCCAGGAGTGACGGATCAATCTTGTTGCGAAGGGCGACAGCAAAGACGACAAGAATGATCGTCAAGAAGGCTACCACCATATCCAGGACTAGAGTCAGCCATCTTTGGATGCAATTGAGAAGATATGATGGCTTCTGGGCCTCGTCGATTCGAGTCAGAGCTTTGTCAGTATACGCATGGGCCCAGCCAAAGGCTCGGATAGTGGCAAGTCCATCAATCGTCTCTAGGAAATGAGAAAATAAGGGGGCCTTGTGTTCAATCCTAGACAAGTGATCAGTAACTGTAGAGGAAAGTCGGGCAGAATGCGTTTATCTTACTCTAAGAGGCGAAGTTGCTTGGAAGTTCGGACATAGAAGCGCTGAATGAGGACAAGCACAGCTATCACAAAGGGAATCGAGATGGCAAACCAGCTCACAGCCGCCATAGCAAGACCAGCAGCTCCAAAACACGCAGCAACCTCTGCAAATACATTAGTTGAAGTTCTGTGTCATATTGTCTCATTCGGAGACTTCTTACCAAAAAGAAATATCGAAGAAGCGACTGGGAGGATGATATCGACATGACGCAAATCTTGACTGAATCTGTGCATAGGTAGGCACCTAGTCAGTAGAAGTCGCTTACTCGGTAAAGAGTTATCCGTACCTGTTGATTAGGGAACCTGCTGCGCTGTTGTTGAGGAACGATAGAGGAGCGCTAAAGAATTGTCAGTGGGATACGAAAACGTGAACTTCCGCGGCTTCGATTACCTCATAGCTGCGTTCAATAGTCGTGAATGAAGCAACTTTCCACTAACTGGTGCGCAAACCAGGAGGAACATCCTGATAGATCGTTAACACGCTCCTATACTTTTAGACGGAAACCTACGCAATGGCTGCCGTGATAAATATTCCTTCGAAGGTGGACAGAACAGTATAAATGCTGAGCCAGTACCCAACATCGCTACTGTTACGACCCTTTCCATCACCCCACCAAGTGACCCAAACATCTATTACAAGTCAGCCATGCCCTTATTATCCCATGGAGCAAACTCTAACATCTGAAAGACGTAATGACTCCTGCACTGGCGATGAAAAATGCCTGAATAAGCATGTTGTGCACCCGATTGGACTTGAAGTAGTACATGAAGACGCTTCGATCGCTCGGAACTTCAGTCGGTTCATCTTGTTCTTGGTCATTGGCGCCAGCATTGTCACTCTCTTCAGAAGACTTTGTTTCAGTTGAGGGCTGGCCGTTATGATCCTCGTGACTTGAAATATCGAGGCCCTGGATATATCCTCCTCCGGATCGTAACTCATGAAAGCTGCCCTGCTCAACAAGCCTACCACTCTTATCAAGAACGACGACAAAGTCAGATTCGGACAGTCTGTTCACTAAACATGATATTCAGCAGCTGAAGCACGAATCAAGAGTTGTAAACTTACCTGCGTGTGTAGCCAAAATAACAGTAGTCCCAATCTCTCGAAGAAGGCCATTCTTCCCAAAGACCTGCGTAAAGATGACCTGTTCTGTCACCTTATCAAGTCCGCTAAAGACATCATCAAAGATGGCAACCGGCTTTCTGGAGTATAGAGCACGAGCGATGGCAATCCTTTGCTTCTGTCCACCACTCAACTTGACTCCTTGCTCGCCAACCTGAGTAAGATCTCCCTCTGGCAATCGAGCTAAGTCGATAGTCAGATCACAAGCGCTAATAACTGTCTCGAGCCAAGTACTGTCATATCCTTTGGACTCCGCGATGATGTTGGCGCGGACCGTCGCATTCATAACCCAGGGAGTCTGGTCACAAAAGGCCACTTCGGGTGAGTTTAGGGATACGCTACCATTGGAAGAAGTTGTTTCACCCAGGACAGCCTTCAGCAAACTGGATTTCCCTGAACCAACTGGCCCAACTACCATGGTAAGTGATCCGTTCTTGTGCCCCGGGAAAGATGCGTTAATGTCTTGGAGAACAGTGTTCTCTCCCCAGTTAAAGTTTCCATCCTCAATCACGATTCGAGTTCCGTCAGCCCCGACCTGGATATCCTTCATTGGTGTCGCTTGAATGGTTTCTTGCAAAGGTTGTGAGCTCTCATGAGATGATCTCAAAGAGTCTTTGAAACGACCGTGAATCTGACGACGATCAACTCTCTCTTCCAAATTGAGAAAATCCTCCATTCGTTTGAAACAACCAAACACTGAAAAGGACCCCGGAATGCTTCCAAGAAGATGCGATAAAGGATCCATCATGACGCCTAGGATAGAAAGTGCCGTAATAGCCTGAGCTGCAGAGAATGGGTCGCCATTTCCGAACTTTGCCGCAAGAGCATATGCTCCGAAAGTGATCGCCTCAGTCATACCCACATTGCAGTTGGCTAAAAAGGTGAGCAAATGCCATAGCTATCAGGACTGACACCTACTTACTGATGCAATTGAGATAAACACTGACTAGGCGGAAGTGTTTACCAGTTTTGATCTCGTCATCTCGTTTCAAAGAGATAATGCTCTTGAATCGTTCTGAAAGCCCAAGCATCTTGACTGGTTTCATAGAACCAAGGACTTCAGAAGTAAGATTGATACGGTCCTGGGTAGCCTTCTGATATACTATCTGGCGTGAGACCATCATCTTGCCGATGGAGCCAGTAAGAATGAGGGAGACTACTGAATTAGTATTGTCGGATCGGGTGGCAGTTAGACTCACTGATTGCTGTGACAATAGGTGCAACACAGACAGCGCCAAGTTGTGCTGCCAGCAAGTACATGGCAATGCCAACCGTAAGGGTATTCGCCCAAGATTCTACCAAAAGCATGTGAAGCTTCTCAATCAGTGTTTCGACATCATTACCCATGAGTGTTACAGCTGAAGACTCCCTGAGATCATTGGTAGGAAGCTTCATCATTTTACTGTAAATCATGGTGATGAGGCCACCACGGACCATGGCACCGGCCCTGAATGTCAGATGCTCATACCAGGCTGTGAGTAACTATACCTAGAGTCAGCCCGAGGACATCTATGTTTCCCAATTTCAACGTACTGCAGAACCAATAAAAACGAAAGAGAATGCGCCGATCAAGCCATAGCCGAGGTTCATAGTTGACTCAGACTCGGGCATCGTGAGGAAGCGTAGCGCATTGCTGACAAGAAAGGGCTGAGAAATATTCAAAGCAACCATACCGATTCGAGGCGGTACTATGCCAAGAAGCTCCCATCTCAAAACAGTGACAGTTGTCAGAAATAGCGAAGGCTTCTTACTTTTCGAAGTTGCTGTCCTTCGAGTTAGAAAGCAGTAGCTTTAACTAGCGAGGATAACATACCTTTGCTCCAAGACTTTTTGAAACGGACTGCAAGCTTCTCCGAAGACAGCTTTTCGTAGATAGTGGGTAAATCATTGTTAGTCAGGACAGTAGCCCAGCCTGAGATGAGTAGTGAATTCAACCAGACGAAGAACCCTCGGCTGAAAGGGCCACTCGTGCTCTCCTTAGAAAGAATATTTTCACTTGATATCAATATCCTACGCTTCTCTACCGTCTCCAATACTAGCAAAGCTAGTTTGAAGGTCGTAGAAACCGCAAGAGTTGTGGCATACGCAATATTCAGTGACATAAGCCATTCTGTGCGGAGTCGGGCGGCGTCAAACAGAAGTGAGACAAATAGATACGCCGTGAGAAGGAATGATGGTCGAACAGACTTGACATGCTCAACATGAGCCAACAGAAGAATTGCGAAAGCCGCTAAGAGATTGAGTATGGCCGCAGCTAGTGAGAAGCGAGTATTGAGCTTCTTTGCGGAAGGGACTAGAGCTACCAAAACAGCCTGTAAAGCAGTATATATAGCCGAGGTGACCTATTTCATCTCAATTAGTCAATCAACATAGACAAGCACCAAGGAATCTCTTACAAGTTTGGGTGTGTAGGTCGCGTGACGCTTTGTCTTGTCTGGGGTTTTAAAGAGGTAGAAGGCTCGCGGGCCAGCAATCAACAGAAAGAGAGCAGAGGGAGTGATGCTGAGAATACTCTCTTGAAACGATACTGTTGAATAGTTAGCCAGTCTCTTTCAGCAAGTTCAACGCGATGAACTCACGAGTAAAGTCGAATCCGCCGCGACAACCCTCGGCCCAGACACTGGGTCCAAAGAGGCTATCGCCACAGGCCGTGGAGTTGTAACCGTCCATCGCAGATGAGAGCAACACTGCAGACCTGCACTCCTGGGAAATGGCCAGGGTATATAAATTCTTAGTCTCCTGGGAACAAGTTGTAGCAAACCGGGGGGGGGGNNGGGGGGGGGGGGGGGGTTGATGTTCCCAAGTTCTTATATCCGATGGCGCTGAAGCGCTCTGCCCTTGCACCACCGTAGAGAGCAGGGACCATATAAATCTCAAGTGATTGCGCTTACTAGATCTGCAACCACTAGGCATAGTCCAGATTGCCTTTGTTGTGCTTATTACCTTCGCCACTTGCTCATGATTCTTAACATAATACTCGCGTCGCGTTGGAGACTTGGTCTTGGTAACTTCGCCCGGTCAGCACGCATCGGATGCTGAGCGTCTCGGACGAATCGAGTCCGCGGAAAGGATTGAAAGGGCTCGGAATTCTTGAGATAGGCCGTTAAATCCTGGGCCGATTTACGACGACTTACAAAAGTGCCTTGGTATAGCCTTATTCGGAAGGTAGCTGATAAGCGTATCTAAGCGTTTATTCAAAGGGTATTAGTCTAGCTTCCACAGTTGCTGCAAATCTGATGCAGATACTTGTTAACCGAGAATGATCTATTTGGGTATCTTAAATGTAAATAGTAGATGAGATATATATGTCTTTCAGAAATTTGAAAAGTTCAGTGATGAGCTTGTTGCTTGCCCTTCGTCCAATCTCCCGTGCCAAACCCTACTGAAGTCGCAAGGGATCATCCGGCATATAGTCATCGGTTTCGTATCCCTCGCTGTCGGTCGGTTCTTCTCTTGAACGCTTCTTGGGGGGGTTGACGAAGAAAAGGGCGATCCAAGCCAGAGAGCAGAGAAATGAGATGTAAAACCATGGCAGTCCAATCCAGAAGCCTTTTAACTTCAGACCTTTGTCAAAGAGCCAGGCCAAAACCGGTCCTCCAATGAACGATCCTATCACCTCAATCATGCCTATCAAGGCATATAGTCGAGAAGTATACTCAGGCTGCACGTAGTGGGTAACTGTTGCGCGGGCCAGAGGGCTGTCAGCTGCACCAAATGTTTCGATAAAGAGGCTGAAGAGAAACATGACAACATTGTGACTGATGCCTTGCGAAAAGGCTGCGAGGGCGAGCACTCCAGTTGAGATGCGTGTCAAAAACAAATCCTTGCCAAATGCTGACATTTTAAACCGAGGGGACATGAGAATTTCCGAGACCTTGGGCAAGCCAGCCAAGATGAGAAGGTTGAGGATTCCTAAAGGAGAGAGAATAAAGCTCACTTCGGCCATCTTCCACTTAAAATGTTTGCTGATGTACTGGCTCAAGGTTGTTGTATAGGCTGTAAACCGTGCGTTCTGGATAAAGAATGTGACCATGATCATAAGCACGCTCGGATCTTTAAGCATATTGAACGAATGTTTAAGGTCATTGAGGCCGTGAGAGACATGCTCTCTAAAGGAAATCGGGGTGTCTTTGCTGGGCTGGACTTTCTGATGCCTGAGGTTGATAGTCAATGTTTCTGGGAGAAAGCAGAGAATGCTCGCAATGACAGGAACAGAGGGCACGACAAGGTATATGGGAAGCCATGGGCCGTATTTATTCATGAGGATACCGGCAACAACAGGACCAGTAACACCTCCAAAAGTGGAACCAAATGTGAGCCATAGGAAATGTTTTGCTCTGGAAGATGTATCAGTATAAGGCAGTCCGCGGAGGCTACGATATGCTTACTTGTCTTCCTCTGAGCTGACATCGGCCGCAATGGAATAGAGGGTAGAAATCATTACTGGAATGCCGCCGCCAAATATTTGAAAGAAGCCTCCTATAACAAGAAGATAGGGCTTCTCGCGAAGTGAACCTTGAAAAGCTTTGATGCTGAGAGGCGCAAAAAGGAAACACACTGCCACGCCAGCCCAAGCGAACATGACGGTTGGCTTGCGGCCAATCTTATCGGCCATTATTCCATAAGGAAAGGCTACAACAAGGCCTAGATAACATTAGACACAAGAATTTGGACAACTATGCTGATTTGAAGTTGCTCACCAACTAGAGAATTAATTAGGCCATTCCAGCCGTATAAGTAACCAAGTTGAGATTGAACTTCGTCGACTTTGCATTTCATCTCATCGATGAGGTCCACAGAAGTATCCTGGTAGTGTATATGGCAAAACATATCCTCAATTAGACGTGCAGTTGGTAAAAGCAAGAGCATTCCACTGAAAACAACAACAAATTGGATGATGGAAACCAAGATGACGATCCTTTTTGGTGAATGAACGCCCCATCGCAAGAATCGATAGCCAGGAAGTGGTTCCGAGTGAGAATGGAGGCTTTCGTTATCGCTGACTGCGTCATCTTCTAGTGGTTCAAGGTCAAGCAGAGGCGCATCAAGATGATGAGACTCCAGCTCGACATCTTGACTGGAGATGGGTTGGTATTGAGATGGCATCTTGGCGGCTAAGGGTAGGAAAATTGAAGGAATGACTCAAAATGCTGCCATTGAGGGAAATAAAAGGCTTCTATAATGTATGAAGAAAAAGGGAAACGAGGATGAAACAGAAACGAAGGCGTCGAAATAATCAAGGGAGGCTGAGCGAGCGAAGCTAGGTAAGAGAAGAATTGGCTAAGCTCCTTGAAGCGTAGATCCAGTCGTGGCCTTCCTAGATTTAGCTCCTTGGCTGACATTTTCAGGGGTTGGAAGCCACTGACGACCCCTGTTCTTGCAGCTGACTGAGCCTCTGTAGGGCTGGCAACTGATTGCGTAGCCTGTGGCCGTGCAATATGGACGTGGATCTTTGTCGAATTTATCCCATGATTATACACTATTGCATTGCTTCTTTCACACGGAGTTGGGGTAAGTGAGTTTATATTGTGCGTTGTTGTTGGGATCTATAATCTGATGTGCCGCGTGGCCGTCGTACAAATATGCTAAAAATACCTGGCTGGTAACTCAAGAGATGAAATAGCGTCACATCTGAAATGAATAACAATCCTAAGTTACGTATATTCGGCATATGTGAGGCTATTGCGCTTCATAAAGTTAATAAATGCATAAGGCGGAAGCCGTGATAGAACTCTATTTCGCATGAACGCCAACTCCCGTAGCGGGGCCGCAGACCCCGCATCCGCTCCAGCCGTGTCTCCGGATCCGGTCCGGTCTATAAGTAGTTATCTTCTACCTTACAACAAGCAACGACACGCAAACCGCCATCGTCAATTTGAGTTACTCACAAATTTGCACTCAAAATATCTCAATCGTTATGTCTTCTCCTCTCCGCATTGGTTATGTGCCAGAGCATTTCTCAACTCCCCTCTATTTTGCTCAGAAGCACTTCGGTCTCGATGCTACTCTGATTCCCTTCCCTTCTGGCACTGGCCACATGGTCACGGCTATTCGAGCTGGTGAAATTGATGTGGCTATTGGCTTGACTGAGGGATGGATTGCTGGCCTGGGCAAGGAGGGTGTTGAGGGTGATGGCGGATATCGCCTTGTTGGCACTTATGTTGAGACCCCTCTGTGTAAGAGTCTCACAACCTCACTGCAAAACAATCACTGACATCAATCACAGGCTGGGCCATTTCTACCGGCGCAAAGCGTCCTGAAATCACTTCTGTCGATTCCCTCAAGGGCGGCAAGATCGGTGTATCACGCATTGGCTCAGGAAGTTACGTGATGGGCTTCGTCCTTGCCGATCAGCAAGGCTGGCTAACTCCCGGCGTCTCAGCGAAGCCTTTCTCTGACACCGTAGTCCTCAACAACTTTGAGAACCTTCGCAATGCTGTCAACAGCGGTGAGGCCGACTTCTTCATGTGGGAGCACTTCACATCCAAGAAGTTCTACGATTCAGGCGAGATCCGACGTGTCGGTGAGATCTACACCCCTTGGAGCAGCTGGAAGATTGTTGCTTCGACAAAGTTGACTCAGAATGGCCTGGATTCTCGTGTTAAGGACCTGTTTGGAAAGTTAGATCAGGGCATCAAGCACTTCAACGAGAACCAGGAAGAAGCCGTCGCGTACATCTCGAGCAGCCTTGGCTACACGGAGCCCGATGCACGAGAGTGGCTCAAGACGGTCAAGTTCCCTACCAAGACAAACGGTGTCGGCGCTGAGGTTGTTCAAAACACCGTTTCTATTTTGCGAAAGGCGGGAGTTCTCGTTGAAGGCAAGGGGATGGAGCCTCAAGCCATGGTTTTTTCATCATAAGACGCTCCCAATGAAAGATCAACGAACCAAAATAATGAACTAGCAACTCTCAAATAAAGAGCTTTTTGTCAATTCTACGTTGTGGCCCTTTCCGGTTCCGCCTCCATCGACTCCATTGGTCCCCCTTCCACCAATCCAAACTCACACCTAGCCAAATGAGTCTTTGCACAACATTCGCAGATGATCGTAAAGATGAGTCAACTGGTTGCAGTGCCTTCCCACTATAGTCTTTTCTTCCATGTCGCGTATGACGTGGATCAAGTCGATCACACGATCTCGATACGATCCGGCGCACAACGGCCATAGTTGTACTGCCATGAGACCTTGATGGAATTCTTCAGAAGAGATTGACAAACAGCATGAGCATGGAGTTACCTTCCAAGCTTCGTAGGTATCTAATATCTCTTCGTTGGGAAGTATTCCTCCGTCGAAATAGAGAAGTTGGTGAGAAAGAAGACGAAATCCTTTAAATGTCTGGTCGACGGAGAACTTGCGCATATCGAGCATGGCTTCGTCTATCACGACAAGTTGGTTCAAGATCCAGGTTTCTGACATATACGAGCTTCATACCAATCATGTCCAGCTGTTGTATCATGCTCCATTCTCTGTCTTTGATCGAATCTCTCACTTCTTGGGGCACTTCCTTCGTGTCTAAAGCCCCCAATTTCGGCTTTCTTCTCGCCCCCACCAAGAATCTCGAATTGGCGCCATGAAGGGCATATTCTGTTCATGCGGTCTTCGTCAACAGGAAATTTCAGGAAGTCGCCGTCTGCTTTTGGCACACAGAGCGTGGCAGTTCGCTTTCGTAGAATGTGAGAAGCCATCCTTGGTGTAATATAAGGCATTTTTCCTTGCCCCTTTCGGGTTAGAGATGCTTCTTTATCCTTATGTTTCTTCTTGTTCTTCTTCTTTTTCGTCTTCTTCGGTGCAGGATTCGTGTTACCTTCTGCATCTGGCAGTTTCCTCGATTTCTTTCGGGACATCGTTGTTGCCCGGTGGACGTGTCAGTATGGCTGTTTGGGTAAGTTGCAGCCAGTGAAAAGTAAATTCGTGTTTAAGGAAATGAGTCAAAGAAGCACTCCACGGGCTGGCGGTGTTGTAAAGTAAGAGCAGCGGTGGAAGGGCAGTGAATCACGAAGAACGAAACAGAATCCTCCTGCCGTTTTCACAGACCATAAGAGTCAATAATTCTGATATAAGTAATTCTATAACATTAGGGACTATCTATAGGTAGTCCCTAACAAATACACCTACCTACCTAGGTACTTGCTCTCAGAAAGTCATCTTCGGTTTACAGGTAGGTAGGTACCTACTTTGATTCATGTCTGACTTGTTACCTAGGTATTCTGATTATTTTTTCTTTTTATCTCATATCGTTTGCTCGAACACCTTCGGCAGCCGTGGTGGACGGGACGATGCAGTAGTTGCATTGGCAAACAAATGGAATTAAGATTTATAGATGAGGAAGAGAATTCGGCGTATTTGTGAGGTTTGTGCTTCATTCATAGGTAATTGCTGCATTACAACTTGTAAATTTAGGAGTAAATCGACGACAAGGCGCCATGGCGGCAATACAAATTCCCTATTCCGTAATTAATAGTATAGTTCTTGGAAGAGTGCTTTATTTGGCCTTGAGTGCTACCCTGTTGCTACATAAATGTCCGTACCGCCTCCAGCATTAATAATGATATCAACAAAAGACACTTACAAGCTAATATAAGGTATAAAATATAAGGAGATATGGGAAATATCTTCCTCCTGACCAGTGCTCGTGCACATGCATATGCATATCACAATTGTCCAGTTACATTTCACAAGCGGACAGCTTTGAAGGTATTAGTGACATCAGAATGTATATATTCACCCCCGATACCGGCCTAAAAAACGAACCCCTTATCTAAAACTTGCGAATGATTACCCCAATGTGTCACGGACTCCCCGCTTCAATTAATTGCGTGCTCACGAGACCCTGAATATTCGATAACCGTTCCGACATCCGTGATCATATAAGCTCCCATTTCCACACTTTATTAGAATCGATTGTCGAAAACTCAACACCTTAGAGATCACCTGCGCACACTGACATCGCCAACATCTTCGCTTATCTCTTATCGCTTATCGTGACCCTGGCTGTGACGCGCACAGCTGCGCGCATCCGGAGACACTGAGATCGTCTATCGCATTTGGAAACCTGTAATGGCATCGGCCATGTCGACCTTTTCAGATGAGAGAACATATTCGCGAGAGCGTCAGCATGGACACGACGATGCGAACAATGTGGCAGTGCCGTCAAGTCCGCTGTTAGAGTCGAGATCAAGATCACCAGCTGGGTTGAGGGCGAAACTGGGCTTGGGCGGTGTTGCTCGAAGAACGTTGGGCTTTGCGCTGTTATTGCTGACGGTGTTTCTATGGACGTTATACAACTTTATCGCCAGTGTAAGAGACATGAGACAACTTCTCCAACGGGCGCTAACAGATGTTTGTAGTATATGTTCTCTGATCAAACATACAACAAGCCCTTTTTCATCGTTTACCTGAACACCTCGATATTCGCTATCTCATTAATACCGAAATTCTTCAAATACCTACGGCAACATGGTATTCGCGGACTGAGACACGATGCGACACAATTATGGACCGACTATAAACATGGCAAAATCGTTACAAAAACCCTCTATCAAACCGAAGACGAACAGGCTGCCGAACGCTTAATATCGCAAGGATACGGAAGCACGGAAACCACAACCTCAGAGGAGAAGCTGACTTTCAAGGAAACAGCTGTGCTCAGCTTCGAGTTCTGCATGCTTTGGTTTTCGGCGAATTACTTTGCTTCGGCTTGCCTCGAGTACACGAGCGTCGCCAGCGTAACAATCTTGACATCAACGAGTAGCGTCTGGACACTCATCTTCTGCTCATTATTCGGAATTGAGTGCTTCTCAACAGCCAAAATCCTAGGCGTGGTAGCATCGCTCACAGGCGTCATTCTCATCTCGACTGTGGACCTGTCAGGAAAAAGTGATGAAGACCGAGGGTCATTCCCACACAAGTCACCTACAGAGATTGCTGTTGGAGATTTAATGGCTCTTTTCAGTGCTGTTATTTATGGCCTTTACGTGACGGTTATGAAGCGCAAGGTCCCAAATGAGGACAAGGTCGATATGCAGCTTTTCTTTGGTCTTGTTGGCGTTTTCAACGTGGTTCTTTTGTGGCCTCTTTTCTTTATCTTGCATTGGACGGGCTTGGAACCTGTGAGTCGTATATCTTATTCTTTGTGGTACTGTGGATTAACTTGTGATCAGTTTGAACTACCACCCAGCAGTACTCTCTGGGGTATCATTATTGTAAGTCATGAGGTTACATCAAAATATCAGCAGACTGATACAAGAATAGTTTAACGCGGTATCGTCCTTCATTAGCGATATTTCGTGGGCGCTCGCTCTGCTCATGACAACGCCTTTGGTGGTGACAGTCGGTTTATCTCTCACGATACCCTTATCCTTGATTGGCGAAATTCTACAATATCAGCAATATTCGAGTTTCACCTACTGGGTGGGAGCTGCAGTTGTTTTCGTTTCGTTCATTGTGGTCAGCCGAGAGAGTCATGATGGGGAAGATGCTAAGAAAGACGACGACTTGGAGAGATCGGTAGGAGTATGAGTATGGGGCATGATAACGATATCTGCATGAGTTTACGGAATTTGAAGCGTTTTGTTTGCTTTCAACAGCAATTTATGGGGTAGCAGGAACAGATTATACATAGGATATGGCGTTTCAACCGCACGACATGGATGGTTAGAGTAACAGTTCAGCCATGGAGATAAAGGCGTTAAAGAAGCTTCAGTTTGAAATAAGATTTCCCGATTCAGAAAACTGCAGGAAACAAGTCAGATCGCGACAGGGTCTCAAGGGTCCAGACTCTAGAGGGTGTGATAAGCATCGAGAAATCAATTTACAGAACCAAGGCTACGGCTTTAGAGAAATGGATAAGGATAATGGGATGATATTGCACAAGTCAGACATGCTATAAAAGAAAAGTAAAATCCTGCAATGAAAAGGGGATCCCTATTCTGGTTCTTCTTGAACCCTGAGGAGGGTCTTGATCCGATATTGTGGTTCTGGACCCTGAAACTTTTATTTATACTCTCGATCTTGGGTCATATACGATGATCTATGAAGATCGAACCGAGTGCTTGGCGGGGACCATGCGGCGCAAGCCAGGGAAGGGCATAATGAGCCGGGTTGAGGGGAACATGCGATAGTCAAATTTTGGTGCATTGATTGATTTTAGGGAATGGATGAGGCATGGATGAAGTGGGAAATCGTATCATGTCTAATGCTTGGTAATGCTTGGATATTTCTGTCTATTCCTTTGCTTTTGATGCAGTAGAGGCCAGCTCATCAGCACTCGTCACTGTTTACGAGTATAGAGATATTTGCTTTTTTACAGCTGAAAGGGCTTTGATCTAAATCAAAACTCATATTGCCTAGATCTTTTATATCTTGCATCTGCCTTGGTTGTAGTTAATATCTTCTGTATTGGACGATACAATGCCTGTCCTAGTCCGGAGCAGCTCCGTTCACATTCTTCCCTGTCCGACCCAGAGCTCCGGAGCGTTTTGGCGCTAGAGCCTAGACTCTGGCAGGCCTAACGTCGATGGCACGCCAAAACACCGATCATGACTTCATGTTTCTAAGTGGGGAGCTACTTTTTTCAGTAGCACCCCGTGTCATGGGCCCTTGTCATGAGGGGGATCTACAGTGCCCTTGTTCCTGTGGCGTTGGCGGGAATGAGGTGTTGCGGCGTTTTGCATCATATTTGCGATGAGGTGCCTACGTGAATCAATATTTGTGGCTTGATAAGAGACAATGCTCAGTAGAGTTACAGAAATGAGACGTTTGACGCTATCTAACTCGAGATTCATAGGCTGTTAATTAATTTCTTGTCACACAAAGGGTTCCATGAGGAAGGTACTCCGTATATGGCATCATACCACCTGCCCTGCTCCGCTGTAATATTGTCCATGTCGCCTCCTTCATCTCCATCCATCCATCTGCAGGGTCCACGATCTCGACCCAGAAGTCTGCTTCCTACATAACCCTACCAACATTCACTTGGCTTAGCCTAAATTGACCTGTTTCCGACTCGACCCTCGTTCTTGTTCCTTTCAGTCCCTCACTCTTTACTGGAATTGCTTTCCTGTCCTTTCTTCACGCTTATCGACTCAGTACTGCTATCTTCGTAACTCTCTCGAAGCATTGATATACAAACCTTAAACCTTCAACCTACAGCCACAAACTCCAATCCGATTCCTCAAGCTCTGGCCTCAGGGTGGCTCAATAACCCATCCCAGGTCGACAGGGGAGATGGCGTCGCTTCAAGCCGACGTCTCACAGAATTCTCAGCCTCAATCTGAACCCCAACCCGAACCTCAACCTCCTCGCCAACATGACCTCACGTTAGCCGAGTCTATCGCTATTGCTACGAGATCGGTGCACGCCAAGCTTAACAAGCTTATTATCGCCCGGCTACCGCTTGCGTTGCCTCCTCTAGCTACCGATTCTTCTGCCTATATATCTGGATTGCTCCATGTTACACCTATTTACATCACCTTCGAGACATTATGGCGGGACATCCTCGACTCTGGGCTGCCTGTGGATTTTCCAGGAGATGACGAGATGTGTGAACTTGAAACTCCGCCAAACTCAGCAGAGGCTGCATTTCCAGCCTCCGACCTCCACGAACTGTCAAGCTGCAGCAGAGTGCAATCGATGCTTCAGCAGCTATATCTCCCGGGTTTGATGCGTTCCGATCGTCTAAAAACCGACATTGCGAACTTGGCAGGGTGGTCCAACAGTACTGTTGAAGAACAGTTACGACTTGTCGAAGAAAATGGTCGATTGGGGGAGTTCATTCAGCACATCAAAAGATCTGTTCAGCATCGACCTCACGTATTGGTGGCCTATTCCTATATCTTGTTTATGGCGCTCTTTGCCGGTGGTCGCTTTATCAGAGCTACACTTGAGTCGGCTGGAGATGATTTTTGGGATCGATTACCCTCACCGGTCCAGCCAAGTCGTCTCCCTTGCGAAGAGAGATCACGGCCAACTAAGCGTGCCAGTGGCTTGTCCGATGAAGAGATTCCAATAGACGACTTTCACTGCCATGCGACTCACACAATGCCTCTTCGATTTTTCCACTTCCAGACTCCCGAAGATGGAGAAGATTTGAAACGCGAATTTAAGCGACGACTCGCTAGCATGGGGGGGTTATTGACAGCACGGGAGAAACAAGATATCACTCAAGAGTCGATTTGCATCTTCGACAATATGACACTTTTGGTCCAGCAACTCGACAAGGTCTGTGATGTCCCAACACGCAAGGACAGCGGTAGTACGACATCATCATCATCATTGCTTGACTTGGTCGACCAGTTCCACCCGTTCCGTTCTCGTCTTAGGGACAGTGTTTCTATTGCAAGAGACAGGATCCAGCGATCTTCAAAGCTCACACCGAACGGCACTAAGTTAGTGTGGCAGATCTGGAAATACGGTGTAGCTTCATCGACTGTGGAGCCAGAAAGTGGAATTAGGGTCCCGATCGGCCATCCTGGTATCTCCAAGGATGATGCGGCTATCATTGAACTTTGTCCAGCCTTTTCTAAGTCTATGAGATTCGGCAAAACCATGCCACGACCGGTGCGCTTGCCAACCAAGCCGAACACAGCCGAGCACGAGTTGGAAGGGTGTCTTCAAGTTGCCAACAAGAAGTTCGATAGTATGAGCCTCTTCAACTGGCTGATAATATTGACCATTGGTGTCATCATCCTTGGAGCATTCTGCTCTTTCCGACACAGCCGCGAAGTAATGATAATGGAAACATGAGAAGAAATTGTACCAGACAGCGATTGCATTTTGTTCGGCGTTTTCAAGGAGTTGAAACATTCAGGATATCCCTCGTCAGGAGAAACACGTCTATATCTGGAGTTGTTTGCATTTTTATACCTAGAACACACGCATACGATTGTACTCGATACCCGTACACGTCTATATATATTCTACAGAGAAACCATTACGACCCTAGATTCAGAGAGATGGCAGCTTTACGTCACGACACAGATAGTTAAATAACATTGTCTTCAAGAAAATTGTGCTTTAATTCAAATTCGTGAATGCTACCTTTTAAATGCAATTCCTTGTGAATGCTTTCTGTAAATGCCTGCGACCCGCTTGTGTACTCGAGTTTCTTGGCAGAGAACTCTGTTAACTCACATATATGGTTGAAAACGCCCAGGTTAGCTGGGGGGTATCGTATAATATCAAAGAAACGCCATGCGCTACTGTCTTGTTACTCATCATCTTCGACGTCCCAATCGCTTCCCACGTCGGCCCAGCCTGCCATGTATCGCTCACCACCAAAATCACCGATCTGCCTGAAATGTCGTGCTCGGCCTTCATCTTCTTGCCACTGACGAACAATAGAATCATCGGATGCGCTAACTAGTTTTCCGTCAAAACTCCAGCTAACGTTTGAGACCTCGCGTTCGTGGCCATGGACAAGAGCCGTGCCGTTGCGGAAGATGGGGATGGTCGAGGATGCAGGTTCAGTGCCTGCGGCAGATGAGAACGAACGGGGGGGCGTAGGGGCGGATCCTGGGGGATCGAGGAGGTGAGAACGCTGGGCGCAGGCCGATCGGAGATATCGCTCGTCTGTGGGGAAGAGCACAACAGAAGACTCAGAGCTACCGACTGCGAGGAGATCAGATGAGTAGGAGAGACCCTTGTGTCGCATCCTGCATTTGACGAAGAATGTTCGGGCGGCGAAAGAATCGTGCTTGAAACCGTACAGAGGTCCGAGGCCTTGGGCCGCAATAGGTCGTCGCTTAGTGGCGAGATCTTTAAGTTCGGGGGCATGGCCGAGCATGAGATGAGACATGGAGTAAGCGTAGATAGTGTTGTCTTTGCACACTGCGTACATGCGAGCGGTGTCACTGCTGAGAGCCAGGGAGGTGATACCGTATGAGCGCCAGGCGTGGTTAGAGGGCACGGTTGTTGAAGATAGGGGCGTGCTCTTGTCTTGATGACGGCGGTTGATGTAGCGGAGATCCCAGAGCTTGACAACAGCTTCGGCCTCAGAAGCGGAGAGAAGGAGATGTTCACGACCAGCTGGAAGCCATTGGATGGCAGTGACAGAAGAGGGAGATGTCTTGCCATGAACAGTTCGCTCATGAGTGTTGTCGAGAGTGTTAACAGTTGATGCTTGGAATGGTCTGATGTTCTCGTCTCGCACAGTAACAGTTCGACGACCTGTTTCGCTACTGCTGACCGTTGAGAAACTTCTAACGTGGGAGGAAGGGCATCGCAAATCCCATAGACGGATTCGGCCAGCCTTGTCTGAGGTTGCCAGCACATTGCCAATGGACTGGCCCTGCTGCCAAGCGATTTGCCGAGTTGAGTTATAATGACCCTCCGCAAGTCTAGCAGCGATGGTCTTTGTCGTCACATCCATAATCAGAGCTGCATCTCCAGCCGTAGTTGCAAGGCGCATGTCATCCTGAGAAAAGTCCATATCCCAGATCGCATTATCATGAACAGAATGGACGCCCAGGTCCTTTTCCTCATTGGGATCATCAGTTGAAGAAGTGTCGAAGAACCTAACACAACCATCTTCGTCACCTACAGCCGTCACGGGACAATTGTGAGTGCTTGTTAGGCAGAAAGGAATGGTGCGAATGCCACTACGAGTCAGGCACTCATAAGAATCGATGCAACGGCTGTGGAATCTTGCTGTCTCGGCTCGAGGATCGTGTGCTGGTGTATGAAGATATGTTTGGCCAGTTGAATATCCAAGTCCATGTTCGCGGTTGAGTAGCTGAGATTCGAACCCTCGATTGCCGAATTTTCGGATTGGTCTTGGTGCATAGTTGGCTAGCTGCTGATGATGTCAGTGACGACACCATTGGGATATGGCTAGATCGACATACGTTATCAGGTTGAGGTTCTTCAGTAACACTGGGGGCATTAGCAAGAGCAGGTGTCTTTTGGGGGTTTTTGGAAACTCCGCGGCTGGTCTTGAAGAAATTGCTCTATTGATGTGTAAGTCGAGATCGCGTGAGCAATATCAGACTGAAGCCAGGCTTACCAGGGTGGCTTTTCTATAGCTATCCAGGCTCTCCAGGCTAACTTGGTCATCTGACGTTTGAACTTGACGGTCGTTGATCAAGTTCATGTTAATTGAGGAAGTCGAGGTGCTGAATCGAAGTGGTGGCATATCATCCAAGTTCAAGGTTGGCCTTTTGAACATGGCCTCGGCCCCAGAGGGCTCTGCTTGAAGCTTTCTCTTTCGTGATTCATCTTGGAACCTATTACTTGGAGATGAAGGCAAAATAGGGTCACTGAGGAGCGATTGAGGCGAAAGAGGCTGCTGGTTTGTTACACACTCGTCCAGACTCCCAAGAGCAGTTCTAAACTTTGGCAGCGGCTGAGTCTGAATTTGTCTCGGTTGCCAGAAGCGATTAAAACGGCGAGGTGTTATCGAAGGCGTTCCTTTTGGTCGTGACGATGACGCAGGCGTGGGAAGAGTTTCTGGACCATCGGAGGACATGGTAGGCAATGACGCCTTGGTGAAGCCGCGGGTGGCTGGTGACAGATGATATTGGGCCGGTGAGAATACCCGTATGCCGCGATATATACTAACGGAAAGGTTACGGTTCAAGAGTTGATATTGGAAATCCTTGCAGAGACATAAATCAAAGCATGTCGAAATTTGAATATCGTGGAATGAAGGCCGGCCCCAATTGATGGTTTAGGTCGGTTGCCAGAGGAGCCAAAGGCTGGGGGGTTGAAGCGAGACGAGGGTGGACCATGTCATGGATTGGATGGCCAGAGACGCGGTCGCGACACCGCGGAGCGTGTAAATGGGCGATGTTCTCGCGTAAATGGGTAGTCTGCAGCGCCACATTTGGAGAAGCAGCCACAGCTTGGATCGACGTCAACTGTGGCTCAGACCTGGCTCTGCCCAACCTAGCTTCAAGGGTCAACCATGGTGGCCACCAGTTGGCACCTTCCGCTTCGGTGGCTGCAGAGTGGAATTTCTTTTTCCCCTGAGATTGATTGAAAAGGTTATTTAACCAAGAAATTCATCTATCACGGCTTCACAGGGGGCTGTTGACGTGATAAGATGAATCGAGTCATATTATAGAAATCAAGCGAGTACAAGTAAGTTGTTGAGTCACCTTAGATATTATCCGGCGGGAGTTGATCAATGGCAGTTGTTAGAAGTTGAAACGAGAGCCGATATTCTCCACTCTCAATGGGCCATTCCCCAGAAATTTGAATTCTCATGCAAGGATAGAGGCAGTTTCGTGAATGATGCCATCGGTGGTTGCTGCAGGTACTCAAAGACTATAAGCACCTGTTGATGTATATATATATATATCTGAACAACTCATCAATATCAAAATCTCACGTTAGTTCATCGTTACCTACCCCCCAAATGCTTAAAGTGCCCCTATTTTAACCTCTCCTCATTGGCCATTCCCTCTCCCTCTCAGCCTTGTCTTACCTACCTAGAATTTGGGCTGTCTCCCGCCAAAGCCGATGGCCCGTTCACCGTGACCGATAGCCACCCTCCACTGGAAAAAGCAACCCTTGAATTTCCAAGGCCAATGGTGTCATCCCTCACCATAATCACCCTCTCCCGTCCGTCACAATCCATCCATCCATTGCTGGCTGTTCCGTAACACGCAATCCCTCAATCCCTCATTCCCTCCAAACATTTCACTCCTTGCATCCCTTTTTTTATTATTCTCTCTCGCACCTGTCCTCCCTTTCTCCTTCTTTTTTCCTGGCCAGATTATTTCTTTGCGCGCACAAGACGAAATCATGTGCCGTTTTCTGGTGAGTCCCCTATAACAAAGGTCCCTGGATTGTGCCTCCGAAGCCGGCTTCTCGGTCACAGAACACAACACTGACATGATATCGTAACTCGTTCAGGTCTACAAAGGGAGTGACGAGATTCTTCTATCAAAGTTGATTCTTGATCCTACTCATTCTATTCTCAAGCAATCATTTGATTCTCGTTTGCGCCTCGTGAGTTGACCCCCATTTCTTTGACCGACAGTTGGGAGATCGTCATATCGTATCTGACACATGTGACCGTCTATAGGACACAAGGCGAGGTCAGAATAATGCAGATGGCTTCGGCATAGGCTTCTACACCGACCCTAAACTTGGCTCAGCGCCTTGCCTCTTCACATCGACCATTCCCGCCTGGAACTGCACCAACTTGCAGCGCATAGCTTCCAAGACCGCCTCTCGCCTTATCTTTGGCCATGTCCGTGCTACGACTGAGGGCTCTCTAAGCGAAGATAACTGCCACCCTTTTACACACGGGAGTTTGATGTGGATGCACAATGGCGGACTCGGTGGATGGAAATACATCAAGCGTCGCCTCGGCGAGCGTCTGGCCGATAAATGGTATTTGGGTGTCAAGGGCGGCACCGACAGCGAATGGGCCTTTGCCCTGTTTCTCGATACCCTTGAGCGACTTGGCCACGACCCAAGCGCTTGCCCCGAGACTGGCTTTGGGCCGACTATTCTTCGAGAGGCCATGAAGCGCACGATTGCGCAGATCAACGAGATGACCGATGCGATTCCTGAAAGTATTCTGCAGAACGAGGACGTCGATACTAGAAGTTTGCTCAACTTTGCCGTCACTGATGGCCACAGCGTGATTTGCACTCGATATATCAGCAGTTCCAAGGACGAGGCAGCCAGCTTGTACTATTCTTCTGGTACCCAATGGACAACACGAACACAGTCTGCAAACGATAAGCAATATCAAATGGAGCGCAAGGATCGTGGTGCTGATATTGTGCTTGTCGCGAGCGAGCCCCTGACCTTCGAGAGAGGTATGCTAGAGAGACTCCGGGCGGTCATGAGGGAGAGACTAACCTGGAGCAGAGAATTGGGTTAATGTACCAACAAATTCCATCTTGACAATCCACAGGCAGACCGTCATGGTCCACCCCATAGTCGACAAGTACTATGAGCGAGATCCTCACCACGTCCGCTCCAGTGCATTCGTCCAAGCCAAGGGACTTACATCAAACGAAAAGAACCGAAGTGACGTCGCTAGCCCTGCAGGAGTTGATCGTCAACAACAGGAGCTCGAGGGCTACCGAAAAATGATGACAGGAACTCTCAACTTTGGCCCACCAAGAAGTCTCAGTCCCGATATGTGTCGCCAAACCAGAAAAGTCGCTCCTGTATGCGAGTCGATTCCTGTTCCTCAACCACAGATGCAGCCACAACCACAGCCGGTGCAGACACCCCCACCTAGTGAGCAGAGCAACAAGCCAGCTCCAGCACAAGGAAACATCAAAGTTAAAAGACGATCTGTCCAGCTGCCGGATAGCAACCAGGGCCAAGGGTCCAATGACTTTGATCAGATCTCGGATACGGACGAGCCAACACGAGCAGATGTGCGTAACCCAAGGAAGCTTTCACGGTATTTCCCTGAACTCACGCTCGCTACCGATGTGGGGTCTTAGGGAGGGGAAAAGAAGGCTTAGGGTAATTAATGAAGTAAGAAAAGGATAGAAGGGACAAAGAAGAGGAGATACTTTGGCTCTGTTGTATTCATGATAATTGTGATTGGGCATTACAGCAATATTTCAGGGTTCGTGGCATGGTGTTGAGGAGTGAAATTCAGTGTATTCTAGATTGGCACTGCGGAGTGTTTTTTTTTTTTTTCTTCCATGGATACCAGCGGATCATCATATCGTGCCATAGGTAGCGAGTCACGAGAACATAATGGGAATGCAACTTTGCTTCATGACCTGAGTCTGGGCTCTCTGTTGAAGGAATAGAGTTAACACGACAACAGGCAGATATGCTTAATATATGGCTCATCCCGTTGTCTTTGGTCACGTCCCCTCGTCAAACTTGGGTGCTTATTCGCTGTCGCCCCTTTTACGGCCAAATGCGCAATGAGAGTTCAACAACTGCCACACTCAATAACGAGAACCTGTTGGGGTAGGCGGTGCGCAACGAATAAGAGTCATCACTTCGATGGTGATGGCGTCGACGGGCTTGATTTCCATTGTCTCTGTGGCTAATTCCTACCTAACGATAATGCCTCGACGGTATTCGATTCAACTGTGACGGGCCGGAAAGGACGTTGAGTGAGAGTATTTGAAGTCTGACTGAAGATATGATGCCTGCAGGGCAGAGCCTTTGAAACTTAACATACTCCTGGAAGCTTTATACGGGCTTTTGTCTTGAAGTTCTCCTCTTCATCATATCTTGTCCCTTCCATTCAATACGCGTAGGAACACTCAGCTTCAATATGCCCTGCTGTATCGCCATCATTCAGTTCCAACAATGCCTGCACAGCACTCTTTTCAAGCTCGGCTGCACAGTCGGCTGCAAGGAACTCTGCCCCCCTTCGTCACAGCAAGCTCTCGTGATCACAAGCTACCTTTGGCTATGCGAAGATTGCCAGGAACGAGAAGCTAACAGAGATATCGATGTACGAATTGAGAAATGGGAGAACCGCGCGCTGGAGATACCCTCAGAGTATCCCCCTGTTGTCTGTAACGCATCGCGGTGGTTGTTGCGCTATCGTGAGGCCCATGAGGAGAGAATCTGCGAGAAATTGCGCGTCATGCAGGTAGAAGAGTTACAGTGGGTGGCGGAATGGACGCTCGAGTATGGTCTTATGTTATGGGATGTCATGTTCGCGAAGCAATGGGACCCGAGAAGGGCTGCGAGGAGGATACATCAGTTAAGAGAGTTGCGTGTATGGGATCTTGTCGTTCTGAAGGACGGTTTACGGAGTTCTAAGGAGCTTTTCGAGGATCAGTCGCACGAGGCATACTGGACGATCAGTGGTGAGTAGAGTCTTTCAGGGGTATTACAGAGGAGAGGGGTTGATGACTTGACCAGAACAATTCGCTGAACAGCATCAGATTCGAAGACACAAGAAACGACAACTCCCTCCACCGAGTCCACCAGAACCCCCTTTGTTTCCTCTGAAGGAGAGGACGCCTGAGCCTGAGCCTGAGCCCGAGAGGCAGCCCAACAGGGAGTCCAACTCGAACACAATAGACCATGTCGAGGAGAAAGATGCGGAGCCAGTGACAGAACAGCCTCCTGCAACACCGCCACGCGAAGACTACGATGCCCTGGATGCCACGGCAGTTACTACTTAGATACCGAGGAGGAAGCCCGATGCCCTGGTCAGCAGACGCGGTTATCGTCGTTGATTAAGATGCCGTAAGACAAACTGTAAGAGTTTCAATGCAAAACAGAACAGTACAACACACCGACCGCTACTTTGGACGACCGATAACTCAACCCACGCTCTACAGTTAGTTGCATGGTTTCAAAGTAAGGCGTGTAGAAATGGAAACTATCCTCAGATTGATAACCTACATGTGATTGCGGGCGCAACGTTGAATCTCATGACAAAGTAGTCTCTGCAGTTACACCCCTTGATCATTCAAGATGACTTCTTCTAATCTCACCAATTCAACACCCCTTAACCTCCAAGGCTCCAATATGTGTTCGACCTACCTCGTCGGGAATAGCATCCCAATCTCAAACTCGACAACCTCATCAGCCTCAGGCTTAGTCCACACACCCTCCCCATCACCTCCATCCCCAGCCTCGGCCTAGGCCTTGGCCCCATAGAGCATACCAACACAATGTCACAGTATGATAATCTTTACCAGCTTCTCTCCTGAAACTAGCATTAGCCTTAAACGTTCGCCGTTCGCCGTTCTCGCCGAAGCCATCCATCCCACATTCCCCATCCTTGCCCTACCCTGCCCTGCACACGCATGTAATGCACAGCAAGGCTTAAGCAGGATTGTTGCATGTCGTGGCGTTTTGGCCCCCCTACTAGCTCCAGGAGACAGGGCAATACATGTGGAGAGAAAGGGAGGATCTTTGACCTACGATGTTACAACAAGAGGATCGCTGGCTAGGATTCTTCTTGCACTTTTGTCTCGAGAGTTCCTTTACAACCCCAGCGAGTTAGTTGGGCGTGGAAATACGTATGTAACAGCCCTGTCATCTGCAGCTGAAGTTGCATTGACTGATTATCATACATCCCAACTAGATAGATGCATGTCTCGTCAGTCAGTGACTGACAGCGCACGCGATGCAAGGTTGTATCCTGGAGCAGAGTACGTAAGGATAATACAATGCATCTGTCTTACACAATAGCTACTACCATACCGGTACTTGACTTACATGGGGATCCATACATGTACCGTAAATCATCCCTAATGTCGATCATTAGAGTCCATTTCCGTCCATTTCCATCCCATCCCCACACTCTCTAGCTGTCTGGCTGGCTTCCATCGGCGAAAAAGAATTCTTTGTAGTGGATGCCTTGTCTTGGTGTAAGACATTGCTCGGCCAATCATGGATCTAACCGCGCTTTATCAATCCTCGTCCAGCTGTAAAATCTTCACCTCGGCCGGCTCCGCCAGGTACAGCGGAGTGAATCCGTGGTGGCGCCGCTGCAAGCCAGAGCAGACCTTTCGCCTTTAGGAGTATTACGTGGTTCAGGCTAACTAGAAACAACCAGGAGGCTGAAAACTAGAGGTTGTCTTTAACTCTTAGTCCAGCCCTGTAACGTCTTTGTAACTGTCACCACGCTGCTGCTGCCGCTGCTGCTGCCGCCGCATCGTCTTGGTTGACGGTTCACACATGGCTTCATGGCTTGCCTACACTTTGACTAGCGCCTCGGCATATCCTGGATGTGAGGGTCACTCTCAACCCAACTCTTCGGTCACTTACAAGGCAGGCAGGCCATGTTTTCAGTTGAATGGGCTTAATTTCGGTCTCTCTGGACCATCTTTAGCACGTACCAAACTTCATAGCTCTGCCCTAATATGCTAAACCAAGACGCCTTGCTCCCTGTCTAACGTAACCGTTCCGTATGCTGTTGTGTTGCGCTACAATACATCATGATGCTAGCCCTTCCACCCTGACTTGAACTCCAAACTCAATCCCTTAGTAGTCCCGAATCCGAATGTGACACACCATTAGGCTAACATAACACTACCGGCGGCCAACTTCACCTACCCCTACCCACGCCGCCTGCACTCCATCGATAGCCCCTTGTAAGTTCTTGATCCAAATCCTTGATTCAATTCCCATCACATCTCAGTCTGAGCACAAACGCCTTCACATGCCAATCGCCGAATATCCCGCACATCAAAACATGATCCACTCCACCTCCACTCCGGGTCCCCCGATGCATTTGGTCCAGTTGAACGGTCCGCGTTGATCCCCGGTCCTGGCCCCCAGCACTAACGGCTCTTCTCCCGCCCAGTCTTGGGCCCACAACTTCTCCAGCACTTCAAGAGCCGCTAGATTGTTCATGTAACCAGAACGAAACATGATATCTCGACACTTTGACCGTACCATGTTCTGTTGTAATTCGTTGACACACTCACAGCCCGCAACGAAAAGGGGCCAGAGCAGAAACTTCTCGGCGCTACTTCCTGTGTCCAAGTTCGTTGCGTAATAGACAACCTGGCTGACAAGGCTTTGGATACTCTGGTGGCTCGAAGGTAGCGATGGGCTCACGAGTCGCTCCGTGTACAACAGCGCGGCATAGCGGAAAGCCTCGGACAGTGATTCGAGGTCCCGTAGTTGACTTTGCGAGCAGGGCTCAGGGAGTGAGGCACTGACCCGTGATGCATCGAAGTTCCAGTTCTGAAGAGCGAGGCGCGCCTCCTTCCACTCATGCCAAAATAGGGAGCGACTTTCCTCGTAGGATGTGGCCGGGGCACTTGTGGGCGTAGCTACATCCTCGTTGAGCATCGTGTTGAATCGGCTACCGCTGAGACTGTGGCTGGTGACGTTGCTCGCGTCTCCGATCTGATCATTTGTAACATTAAACCCTGTCAGAGACTCTCGACGAGCGTGGCCTAGTGGGGGAATATACGAGAGGGAGGGAGATCGTTCAGGCACCTCCTGGGCTCCGGAAGTAGTCGTTGCTTTTCGTACGGGGCGGTTTTGTGACAACTGGTTCAGTCGGCCGAGCTTGCTGATGGTCTTGAAGAGTTCGCGGTCACATCCCACTAGGTTTTCGGCACCAATAGGCAAGAGTTGAGAGTCGGACATCCCGCTAAAACCGGGATACACTTGGGCTTCGCGTTCGTTGATGCTGGCAGAAATGGCGTCAAAGTAGTTGAAAATAGCCTCCATCCAAGCAGAATTGCTTGGTGTTGTGAGAAACTGAGCTCGAAGAGCAAGAATCTTACTAACACCAGCAAACTGGGTATGGAACTTTGCGATACCGGACTCAACCATGCGGTAGTGACATAGCAGGAGAATCGTAGCGAGGACTGAATCGTGAATCGCTTTGGTCCGGTCGTTGAGTTGCTCGTTTAATAGGTGCACAGCCAGGTTGCGGTGTTGGTATTCCTCGGCGAGGGACAGGTCGTCGGGCTGAGTGTCTGCCATGTCTTCGGCGGCATGTTTGTCAGCCATCAACTTCTCTGAAAGTTCTCGTGTATCACGTCCGAGACTCAGTTTCCTCTTCATGCGGAGATTGCAGGATGCAAGAGCACAAATGGCATGGCTCAGACTCTGGCTGTTTGCAGCTAGTCGCAGAATATGGTCTCGGAATGGGTTGTGTGGCCCGTCGATAAAGACCATTGAGGGGCACATGATGTTCTCGTAGTAATCCATGAAAAAGGGCATCTTGGAGATGAGGTCCTGGCTCACATGAACAGATTGATTTTCGGAAGCGGTCGGCCAACCCGAGGGAGCAAAGTCCGAATGATGAGATTTGACATCTTCATCTTGCATTGATGGTGACTGCCAGGAAATTGGCATCGAATTGTAGCTGGTGCCGTATGTATCGACTTCAGGCACCCCTGTGCACGTTAGAACCAAGGCAATCATTGGTTCCATCTGAGCTTACCGAATGAATCACAATCTCGAACGATCCTGTTGCCCATTTGCGAGTCAAAGGTGTCGGTGTGCGAGTGAAGGCTGGAGCTCATTTCTGAAGGAGCATGGGCTAGACTGGGGCATGAGGTTGGGGCGAAAGTCCTCGCGTGTTCGACGTAAAGGGATGCCGGGGGGCTCTGAGGGCCAGGAGAGCTAGTGCCTGTCGTATAGCTGTCGTACATATAGGACGGGCTGTGAACGTAGGAAACATCATCTCTGGTATAAGACTGGCTCATGGGTGATACGTAGCCCACGTCGGGAGCGAGGGGATCGATAGAAGATGAGAGGTTTTCTGTAACAAGAGGCACTGGGAATCGATGAAGATTGTGTGCGGTTTCTTGCGCAGGAGAGTAGTTGACTGCGCCCCAGTTCCCTTGGTGGATAGGGGCTGCGTGCTCATGGTGAGGGATAGAGAGGTAGTCGTATCCTGTCATAGCGAATGGTGTTGTAGGTGCAGAAGCAACTTGTGTCACCACAGGAATATCAATAGGCCCCTGGCGCATTCGGTTGACTTCATCTTCGGTTCCTGGATGGGCCATGGCAGAGTTTCTTGATGAGGCAGCTGAATGTTTCCGAGGTTCACGAGTAACAGGAGGAGCCTTTGCAATAGGCAGGGACAAGCCTCGAAGCTTGCCTCGACTGGCCACGCCAACTCCCCAAGTAAGTTGTGTCTTATAACCAGAACATTCACTGCCAACTTCGAGACACTGAGAGCAATATGGCCGTCTACGGTCACACTTGATGTTCTTCTTGGAGCAAGAGAAACAATCATCAGAGGCACCACCAGCAGGGGCACGTCTTCTGCGCTTTCGGACTGCAGAGGGATCCTTGACTGTGACAGTCGGTTGTGACATAGCGGCTGTCATGTTTGTGAAGTTGAAGAGGTGAAGTGGATAAGAGGTGGACGGATGTTGAGAGTTGTCGAGGCTAAGTATATAACGAAGAAGTTGAACCAAGTCAATGTGTAAGTGAATAAGAGTCGGAATGAGGTTGATATTGGAGTTGCGGCACAGTTAAAGAGTTTGAATATGAGTAACTCATAAGAGTATAGACAACAGAGAGATGTTATAAAAACGATGGGAACACGATAGTAAAGTATCAAGTCTTCAGGAACGGAGTATAGATATGGAAGTGGCGCTCCAGGACGGTTTAAGGCAAGACGAAGACCAAATACAAGAGGCGAGGGGTGTTCAGAGACTGAGTAGGGTATCGCCCAGTACTTGAGAACAGCAACAAGACCCTGAAGCCCTGGCAGGGATCATGATGGGGAGCTGTC
>JABCJY010000071.1:0-20324 GCA_013184415.1 Fusarium concolor
AGAAAAAACGCGGCGACAGGGACTGGGCCGTTCTAGAGGCGTTCGGGGATATCCTTTAGAGCTTCGAGGACGCAGTCAAGGCGCTTGAAGGTGACGGGATTTAACGGAAACGCAAGCAGGGATATTTTGAGTCCTATGGCAACGTATGGGACGTGATCGTGGGATATAAATTCCTACTGGCCGAATTAGAGAAAGCCAAGGCCATGGTCAATCAATATCCTGAACCCGAGCACTTCAAGGTTAACATTAACCTTAGCTGGAAGAAGCTTGACGAATACTACAACAAACTGGATGAGACTCCGATATATTACACCTCGCTGGCACTCCACCCCGCTTATCGCTGGGGTTATTTCGATACGGTGTGGTCTGGACGTCCGGCGTGGATTTCCAAGGCGAAAGATGTGGTACAGTCTGTTTGGGACAGAGGATACAAGACGTTGGAAATTTCTATGGAGGATAATGGCGAACCAGCCGCGAAGCGTCAGCGGACACAGTACTATTCTCCTTTTGAGCGATACAAGGACGAAGCTCGGATACGTCCTTGCGAAGAAATGGACTCTGATAACGCAGAAGACGAGTATGCCAGGTGGCAGAAGGATGTGTTACCTACGGATAACGTAATTCGGGATCCGCTCGAGTATTGGCATGCGCAGCGGTTCAAGTACCCTAGGCTGTCGCGAATGGCGGTGGACTTTATGACGGTCCAGCCGATGAGCGCTGAGTGCGAGAGACTATTCTCGGCGGCAGGGCACATGGTGGCGCCTCTTCGGAATCAGCTGGAGGCAAGTACCATTGCTATTTGCCAGGTGCTGCGGTCATGGCTGCAGGCAGGCATTGTGGAGGAAGTTGATCCTATGCTGTTGGACAAAGTGGATGATACAATGGGCGAGGACTCCGTGGAGGAGAAGTCGGTAAGCGAATGGTTTAGGGATTTGCCAATGCAGATGCGGGAGGAGGAGACAGGGTGGGAGTAGACTTGCGTTGGCCGTTAGGTTTCAATTTCAACCTGGCGGTGAAAGTAGGACTACACGGCATGGGGCGCTGGTCAACCATCAACGCAACACCAACCAACTCAATATAGGACCTGGGTTGATCAACTCAACAGAGGAAATGCTTATTAAGCAGTCAACTCACTCAATTGAAGGCTGAGGTTGAGTGGATTGCGTTGATCGCCACCCTGATGCCCTCGTCTACGGCAAGATGTGAGCCCGGATCACAAAGCTCTGTTGTTGCATGTTGAATATGTTGAGACCATAGCTCAACGCATTGAAAGACGATAAGAAAGTCGTCATCGTCAGTGAATTTGGTATGGTCAAAGAGCCGGGGGTGACGATGAAGGAGTTGGAATCGGTCATAAGTCATGAAATTAATTATCGAGTGTTCAGGCCGCTGATCCTCTAGCTGTGAGGTCTTCCAATGGTCTTCGACTGACATTTCGCCGTGGACTCCTATATAAATAAGGATCCCAAGCCACATATATATCTCTGCAGCCGTAGTTGGCTTCCAGGCGCGGAGGCGTGACTTTTCTGTTATTTCGTGTTCTTGGCTATCAATAACGCCAATCTGGAGTAGGCTATTAACCCAGTCATTAGTGTATTTGACCCAGCTATTGACTACGGAAGGAGGGATGAAGTGTTGGAAAAGGAACAGCGGGTTCTGGGGCAGCTGCTTGACGCGGAGCTCTCGTCGCGGCACTTAGAAGGGTTGAAAATCGAAACCTCGGTCTTCGGCAGGCAGAAAAGCCGGTCTCTGGGTGCTATTACCCTCATGCTCTTGAAGGCTATTATCTTCATTGATAAAGCTGTTATTATCATACGCATTAAGAGCCTCCTCTGATATCTCTATAAGCGCCGATTGGAAAGTTATTAATTAATCCGAAAGAATTTCTATGGGAATGTAGGCGGAATCAATCAATGACGCATTACAAGGTTCCCCTCATGTACCTCTTAAAAGTTGGGGCAAATGTGGGGCTCGGTACGGCCGGGAGGTTTTCCACAGCTCAAGGGATACTGTTTATGTACGAGCCAAGAGACAGTCAAAGCGTAAGGTGATCGAATATATACAACTCCATTACGCCCGGTAGGCCAAGGCCTAATGGGTTCTGAAGCTAAAGGTACATACACTTCGCTAGTTATTACCTTGGTCTCGTCAAATAGTTGTGACCATGTCTGGGGAAGAGTATAGCGATTAGTTTTGATTGATCAGATGATTTGTTGCGTTTTTATGGTAATTACTATTTTGAAGGTCGGGATTTTTGATCCACTCTCTTGTTTGATCCATTCGCTTATCATGTACGTTTAGAATATAGAGGACAATTTTATCACCTTGGGCTCAGAGACATACGCAGAAGCATTTCCATATAAGACAACAATCTGAATAATACGAACAAATGAAATCTATAGATCTATGTGTTAACCAACCGTATGCCAATCCAGAATGCAATCTAAGTCTATCCGATGTCTAAATACGTATTATTTCCACAAACATACTTGTCAAATCCTTTTGCCATTGAATTGTTCTGCCGGCCAACCTTGCATAGTCCATCCCTCCTCCACCACATCACCTCCCATGATCAGCGTGTGCTCCAGCAGGCAGCTATCATTCTTCATCTGAGCCCCACTCAACAATCTGCTTCCAGTACGAAGAACACACCTCTCACCTATCTCGACTCTGTTCAAGTCGAACTTGCCACGTGTGTTGATATGTGCGACGACACTAGCATCATCGACAACAACTCGGTTTCCCAGGCTGATCAGATCAGGCTCTGTAAACATGAGGCTCGGGTTGCCATTTGCAAAGAGTGCACAGTCCTTGCCGATCTTGGCACCCATGAGCTTGAAGTAAAGCACAATCCAGTTAGTACCAGTGAGCATATTAAGGACTCCATTGCCCTTGTAGCAACTTCTTCGGAGGCGCTCAATAGCTAGGAAGATCTGCCATCGCTGACAGTAAGGAGACTGGTCCCAGTCGTAGTTTCCGGGTATGCGACGGCCCATCAGCAACCATTTGGATGATATGATGATGGCCAATGCGAGGACAGATTGAATCGTGGTGAGAACGGCAATACCCGCGAACATGGTGCAGAAGATGGCAACCAAGTCATACCACACATTGGAACCTCTTGGGAACGAGTGTTTGAATATGATACCAATGAACTGAATAGATGAGACGCTAGGAACGCCCCAGTAGACAGCTGTCAAAACTGTAAAGAACGTCGAGTAGCAGAAAATGGTAAAATGTCCCAGAACATAATAGGGAGCTAGCTTCATGTAAAAAGCACGGCCGAAGGGGGAAAGATGTCGTGTCCAATCACCCTCACT
Source organism: Fusarium concolor (assembly GCA_013184415.1). NCBI lineage: Eukaryota > Fungi > Ascomycota > Sordariomycetes > Hypocreales > Nectriaceae > Fusarium > Fusarium concolor. The sequence goes on from JABCJY010000071.1 coordinate 3,321, forward strand.
TTCGCTGGTATCCGGTTCACTTCCAGAAGCCATACTGGGTTCCGTGTCAGGTCGAGCCTTTTCATCGCTGGACTTGTTATCGAATTTGATAAGGGTGGCCTCAGGATGCATGTTCCGGATGTGCGATCTAGAAGTCTTACTGCCCAGATCACCACCAGTAGACAAGCAGACTGCATCACCTGCCTTGGAACCAACGTAGGTACCTCCCGTGACATAGGCACTGTTTCTCTTGGTTAAGGCACCGGATCCCATGGTTGCCCGCTCACCAATCGTGACGCCCGGGAGAAGACACACACGATCAGCGATCATGGCACGGTCCTGGATGGTTACCTTCTCGGAACCGAGGCCATCGGAGGTAACAAGGTGAGAGCGCGAGCCGAACACGACATCGTTACCCACGTCGATGAGATGATAGTCGCCAATGCTAGGACCAGTACCAGGCCAGTACACGCGCTCACCAACCTTGGCACCGAGCATCCTCAGCGCGACTGAGGTAGCCTCGTAATGCTGCCCGAACAAGGAAGTCAAGGTATGGAGCTTAGACTCAGGATATAGAGCTTTGATCAAGCTTGCTCTCCAGATTTTCACAGTGGTCGTATCCTGTCGAGGATGGGGATGAAGCCTTCCGAAGAGACAATCCAGTGTAGACTTCACCAAGATCACGAACCCGAAGAGAAAGAAGGGGCCAAAAAGACATCCCAGAGCAAGGGCAAGGTAATGATAGGCAACTCGATCGGGCTTGCAGAACCATGCAACACTGCTCCTTAGTGGAGAACCATGCTTTACTGCTTGGGTCATGACCATAGGGACAAGACCGGCCATCCACGGTAGGGCAGCCAAGAACAAGGCGATGGCCTTGAGAGGTATGGTTATGAGACAATTGAGAAGCCAGAGAGTCTTAGCCTTCTCGCTGGGTAGTTGGTCTCTGTACTCCTCGCTCGCATCTTGCATCTCCCAACTGGAAGAGTTGAAGCCCAAGCAAGTGCTGGGTGGCATGTTGGTGCCGGGCGCAATGATGGAAGAAAGCCCAACGGAAGAGTCATTTCCGATTGTGATGCGACCAAGGTACATGGAAGTGTTTCCTTCAGCAGCAAACGGCCGGCAGATGCACTTCGTGAGATTGCAATTGTCCCCAATGTCAAGAAGATCCCATTCGCCGAGCGAAGTGCCCTCCAACTTGATATTTTTGCCAATCTTGGCACCCATAAGTCGACAGTAGATACGCCGAGTCATATCATTCGCACTGAAGAATCCTTTGCCACAGATGGAAACGATCTTTTGCACCATCCACCATCGGGTGTGATACAAACCCCACATGGGATAGAGACCTTCTCGATAGCGACCAATAATCAACCATTTCGCGAGGATTCCAACGAATGGGGCGATGCACTGGATGATGACTCGGGAAATTGTAATGGAAACAGTCAGGTTCAGGAAGCGACCGAGTACTGAATTGTTGGTAGGTAGCTTCTGGCTGTAGGCGAGTGCTATGAAGAAGATGGCCCATTGAAAGGCGCGTCTCAGCGGATAGACGATGACAAGCGGGACCAGTTGGAGCAGCATGAGGAACGGGTTCGTGGAGCTGCAGGTCTCTGTGCAGCCCGAAACAACACTAGGCTGATCGGATTCATCTGTCTTGCTATCGAGCATCATGTCGATGTGTGCGGCAATAGAAACAACCGTTCCGCCGTTGAAAACGGAAGTGATGGGGAGACTGATGTTGAACTGAACGCGCAATGCTGATAGGAGACCTCCAGCTCGTAGGGAATCTCCCCCAAGACTGAAGAAGTCAGCTTCGCGTGGGATGTCGCCTGGTGAGATGGAGAGTACTTCAGCAAATGCTTTGATAACAAGACCTTCTGTGCTAGCAGCGAGTTCTTTCATAGAAGCCATCGCAAGCTGCTCGAGCTCCGCCTGCAGCACCTCAATATCGACGTTTCCAGATGAATCCCTCTGGAATTGGTGGTTGATTACATGAATCTCGTTGGGAATCATATAGTTGTCGATGATCAAGCCCAGTTCTTGCCTAATGTTGCTAGCCAGCTCAGAAGCTACAGACACGTCGGTTTGTCGGGGCGCCAGGACAGCTTGGGTTGAGCCATCATGGGAGCTCAGGAGACAGAAAACGTCGACTTGATCATGGATCTGACTTTGGATCTGGCTCGAGAGCCTGAGGTAGTCGACTGAGCAGGGCGAGGATTGGATAGGCGTGGACAAAGGCGTATCAGCGGGGGGGCATATGGCATCCCAATGCCTTCCCATATATGGAGTATCGTCGGTGATACAAGGAAGTCCCAAGCGTTCCCCGAGCTTGATACGTAGGACTTTGTTGTTGTTCTTCGGAAGGTCGTTCATGTAGGTGAGCAAAACGGGCCATTTCGTTTGCTGAAGAGATGACTTCAATGCACTATGAAGGGTCCTTAGATCCACACGCGGAACGTTTGGAGGTGTCACAAGAACAATCGCAACCATTTCTTGAAGAACATCGTGAGAAGCCGAAAATGCCAGAGCCTGCGAAACTCTTCCGTAGATTGGTGAATCGCTGGACCGAGATGCAGACATTACGGCGTTCTCAACTTCGAATGGCGAGATGATCTCTCCTCCACGGTTTATGACTTCTTTGCTTCGACCGGTAATGTAAAGGTATCCGTCTTCGTCTATATAGCCGAGATCACCGGTATCAAACCAGCCGTTTTTATTGAAGGGAGACCTGTCGTATGTACCGTCTGGCTTGAGGTATCCAGGGAAAACAGGGTCACCACGAACACAGATTCGTCCAACTGTGCCGCTCAGGACCTCCTCTTCGGGCCAGTCGAGGATAGTTAATTCGGGGCCTGCGCTGATACCTGAGGTACCCTCGCGATCGAGTGGATAGTCCAGCGGAGGCGTTGAGATAGGCATACACCTAGAAATGTCAGCACATCATGATACTAGCTTTGCTTTTGGCACTTACTCTGTCATTCCGTAACTAGGTAAGACAACACAGTTGAACGTATCTCGAAGCTGATATGCTAAAGATGGCAACAGACCGCCAGCAGCGTTGCAAGCCAGTCTAATACGGCTTTTTTGCAAAGCTTCAGGGCGCGCTTCCGCTTCAGCGACGATGATAGAGTGCATGGAAGGCGAAGCGTAGTACCAAGTCGGTTGAATGATCTCAGTCACGTCCCAGAAGAGATTCGCATCGAAGGAAGAACAGCAGACTGTCGAACCGCCGGAGATGATAGGCGCAAAGATGTTTCTCACCAGTCCACCTCTATTTCTTGTCAACTGCTGTGAATAACGCGATTTGAGGTACTTACACGTGATAAAGTGGCATCATGTTCAGACAGATGTCGTCCGAAGTAAGGCCCCAGGACTCAATCACAAAGGCAACACCAGCGATGATGGAGTGGATCGTCAAAGGCACCACCTTCTTGGTACCTGAGGTGCCGCTTGTGAAAAGGATCAATCCAATGTCGTGGGCTTTGTTGGGGACTGTTTGCATCTTGGCCGTAGGGAGTTGTCCGCCATCGAGTGTCTTGATCGAAATGCCCTCGGCACGAGTCCAATCCATTATGAAGATCTGGATCTTGTTTTCGGTCACCCAGATAGCATCCAGCTGTAGCTTGGAGTATTCCTCCTTTGTGGTTAGTATATAATTCGCTCGCGCCTGTAGGATTTCCGCTCGAAATTGTTCCGGGCCAGCAGCTGGGTTGATAGGAGACGCTGTGTAGTAAGTCGTGACAGCGATGCATGTTGCCGCTAGCAGTGGACCATTCGGTAGTGCGATTGAAATAACTGGTATTTGATTGGCTGGTTCGGCCGGCAGCTGGAGCTTGTTGACGAAATCGTGTAGTTCTCGGCGGGTGATGACATCGCCGCCAGTGGGGGCTTGTAGGGCTGGGTTGTCGTCGTGGCGAATGAACTGCAACAAGGATGTGTACGAGTTCTTGACCAACTCTGAAGCTTGATGCACTAAAGGAGAATACGCATGATTGGTGTTCGTTTTGACGTCCTCTGGGAGGTTTGTGTAAAGTCGAGTGTAACATTTGATGAGTTGGAATACTGGCCATTGGCCAGGAAGCTCTTCTAACAGAAGACACAATATATGAAGTGAGGAGATAGCGTTTTCAGCTGTTGAGAGTAATTTTAAGAGATCTTCTTTGTTCGGGTTCAATGTTCGAAGGGTCTGAAGCTGTTGGCTCTCCTTGACTTCCATTCGAGGGAGGTCGTGTAGCTGCCTCAACAGGGCCAGCACCGAATCCGAATCCATCTCTTGGCGCATGCGGTGGCGGTGGTATGATTGATACTGATGAGTGTTTGCTTCAAAGAAATAGTATACCAAATGTAATAAGCGAGTGTTATAAACAAGCAAGTGTTATAAACATCGCTCATTACATACGTTAACATTACTTCTAGTACTCTCTTGATATTTTTAAGTAGTTACTTAACTACTATATTTATGCGCACGGATCGTAATACTCTAAGTAAATACTGTCACTTCAGGCTTCATGGTGGGTGGTGTTAGTTACGTGTCACTATGGCTTTCCGACCTCTCAATCCACGAGTCCGGGAGCCGTAAACATAGTTCTGCTCGGACTAGGCCTAAACTCCCCTTAATTAAGACTAGATAATTAGGCTGATGGCGGTCTCCCCGGAGGCCCTCCTCTGTTGTCCCGCTTGATTGGCGACAGCTCTACTGTAGACTCTGAATGTGGCTGATTGCAACTCCAATAGTGGCATTAATGATATCGACATGACCCCCCGTCAACTCCAACTTCCCCGGCCTGGTCCTTCACGCAAACCCGCGTACGCATGCGTGTATATTCAAATGAGACACATTGTTGTGCACATGCGTATGCCACGAGGTTGAAGAAAATCCATTGAATGCGGCTTGCATACGCGGAGATCGTCTGGGAAACTTTCATTGCCACCGTCTCATTATCCTGGGACGTCGTATGGCTTGAAAACTACGTTTGCGTATCTTTCAAGAATCATCTCTACTGGGTGATTGCTTGGGGTCAAATTTAAAGCCATTAAGAAATCCCTATGACTAGTACCTTTTGGTTTATCAGAGGATCTAAGCTCAATAAAAAACATATAAGTTAACTATCCCAGGCTTAAAACTATATCAAATTACCACTACTAGGTCCTAAATTAGCGTACCCCTCAGTTAGCGGCCGCTCAGACACTAGAAGTCTGCATAGCTTTGACATGACAAGGGGCCAGCTCGGAACCACTTTATTACCATAGCGTCAGAAATTCTGCCTCAGGCCGGAACTAGAGATGCATGGGGTGTTAGGTTATCAGACCTTTATATATGCAGGTTTCCTTTATTTGCTTGTCATAATGACGATTTCAAACTGTGGCTCAGCCGGATAGCTTCCCCGCCCCTCTAATTGATTGATTTCTTCAGAGGAATTCACTCTACCGAAACGTAACGGAGCGTCATTCAATCGTTTGGTATGATTTGCGTGGCAATCTCGCGTTTGAGCACCACAAATAACGGATTATTGATAACATCGTTTTCTAGGACGTGCGGAATTGGGGGCTGAGGCTTAGGCCTCGGCATGTCCATGCAGTTGACCCACATATCAGCATAGTCCATGATTGCGGGTTGACACCTTAGGGTCATATTGTTGAGGTGAGTTAAGCTAAGGGTGTCAGGGAATCAAATGTGAAAAGCGATGGAACTAAATAGCGGAAGCGTCAGGGGCCAGGGGAGGCAAGGTTTCTGCCACTTTCTGCGCTTCACTCTTCCTTTTCCGAAGGCGTTTGTAGGTGGAGCATTATGTGTGTCCAGAACCATTTGCTTGCCTCCAGTCGCCCATCATCCTTAACCACATAAAAGTATGTAAGAATTCCATATCTCTACTTCTAAGCTTGTTGCAGAGCATCACGTTCCTTTCTACAAGCGAAGCTGGGGACGGCAGGATGTAGAGATTGGTGAGGTTAAGCGTCTAAGGGCTAGGAGCTGGAAACCACAGTGTAACAGGACTCTATATTATAGGCCATATGAGGCGTATCCTCCCGGGAGTAATAAATTCATTCATTCATACAAGTGACAACTCAACAATAATCAATCAACGCATTTTTGCTGCTGCTCATCATATTCANNATATTCACTTTAACCCTTTAAGTACGTTAAGTGCGATACTCTGCCTTTCAGCTGATGCTCTTGTCGACAATGCGACTCGATGCCGGCATCGGGTCGAACAGCTGCTTTACAGAGCCGGCAGAGTAGTATTTGATGCTGCTGATTCAATTAGGCCATAAACTCCATCGTTTCTGGCTATATCTCGTTGTTTCCTGAGATTAGACCAAGTAATAGATGTTATTCTGTTTCTGTTACCGCCAATTGAGCTGCTCTATGTTACATAACCCTTACCCCGGATCGGCGCTAACTAATCCCAAGTGGCGCTAGCTAACCCTAAGCACCAATCAGCGACTCGGCTTCGACCAAAGCGATAAGGGCGCAATTTGTTGACCCCAACCTCATTTGGGTGGACGATTTGACTCAAATCGCCTGCGAATAGTACCTAGGGTGCGTCGGCGAATTAGACTTCAATGTAATCATGTAAGTGTAATCACTGGCCACCCTTTGTTTCCTCGGAGGCTGGGCCCCGGAGGTCCCTCAATATTTAGGAACCAACAGCCAGTAAGACAACGCAATGGCTTGATGCATGTAACGGCACGGATACTCGAGTATGAATCAAAATCTCAAGCCTCACGCATAAACAAATACTTTTGCTAATAGACAAAGGGCTAAACCTCCAACCATGGTCAGGCCGATGATCAAGAACTTCGGGATTAGCAAAGTGCAATCACTTCGCATCACATGCAACAACAGACGTTAAAAACGGTGTTAGAAAAGGTAAAAAACAAACTACAGCTAAATTCAACAGTTCTATCACGAAACGGCAAGCCCACAGACCATAGCATGTTCAGTGGCCCTATGGCTGGCTGATCAATGGCTATTACCATATACCCGGATCACCTTGCATACGTATTAACCCAACCACCGACATCCGCAGTTCAAGCATGAGACATATAGCTAAGCACAGACGACACTTATGTCATATGCAGTCATAACTAACAGTCAGAGATACATAGCGTCACAACGGGTGCGAATTGACCTTTTCAGCTCAGACATTTCCTAGACGGGATGCCATTGATCAACAAGTCATGTAAAAGACTCTGCACTAATATCAGTCTGTCTTGCTCGCCCTATCCACCTTTCAACCTTTCAACCATCTCGGTCACTCTGCATCTCGCCACTACACTCGTTACTCAAGTACACACTCGCTGTCTACTACACCCCATCTTCATCTGCTCGCCCTGCGCTTAAGCTACACATTGTCACCATGCAGCTTTCCACTCTCTTCTACGGTCTTGCCCTGCTGCAAGGCGCTATGGCATCGCTTGTCGCCGAACCGGCTGCAGAGGTTGAGANNAACCTGATGTGTGCTTAGAAGTAGCCAAAAGGGACGTCGACAGCAAGGACTGCCCAGCTCCCCCTGCCAACCAGCAGGGAAATGCCTGTTCTTCAGGAACTCAGTACTGCTGCACTACCAGCGCCGATGGCAGTAAGTATCTTTTGCTCCTTAACCAGGCTACTTGCCTGACGCTTTGTAGTTCAAACCTGCACTGACTCCGAGATTTGCAATGCTAAGGTCATTTGCTGCAACAACAACAGCGGTGTAAGTAATTTGTGCTCAGTGTTCCTGTCCATCACCCACATGTCCAGTTCCAAATGTGCATTGGTGAAATTGACTTCAATGCGCCTGTGACCATCAACATCAACATCTACAAGGGCGGTAAGGGTGGCAAGGGACGCTACAAGGCCATCAAGGAATAATAGCTTGTTCACATTGAGAACACTGTGTCTACATCGGACACTTTACATATTGGCTATAACTGCTTTCGTTTCTTACACTCCTTAAGCTCGATGGATTGGAGAAGATGGACTTGGTCAATGGCGCAGAGGAGGATCGTATATAGTACTTCGCCAACTCTAGCCATCCAAAAGAGGCGAATTGATCCTCCCTACGACTCTCAACTCCAAAATAACTTTGTCAGATCTGTGAACAAGATGGAGTATCGTGAGACCGTAGGAACTCCATCAAGGGTAGTGTAAACGCAGCCTGGGTATGTTTTGGCAAGGAATTTTCTTCTAACCACTAGGACAAGAACGGCAATCAAACGCTCGAGAGCCTCCCAGCCCAGCTAGGCTCCATTGGAAAGACCCTCACGGCAATGAGCATGGCTTGAACTAACTCCAAGCTAGCCGTTGCCTTTGTTGAGGATACCATGTTGAGCCGCCTCGCCACGTAAGAGGAGGTGGCACGTCACTTATCGAAGCTACCGGATCCTCGGCATGGATCTTAGTGGCGGAACTCGGGATCTCAAAGAAATGTTAATCAGTCTTCGTCCCTGGACCTGGTACCTGTGCCGGGGATCAAGATCGACATGATCCTTCATCAAAATTGAGATCTTAGTGATGGTCAAAGAAATAGACGAAGCTTGGGAAGAATTCCAAGGACCAGCCCCAGAGAATCTCACTAGGTATTCAGCTCCAGTAACTCAACATGCATTAATGACGTCGACTTTCAAGTCGCGCATTAATCATTCCCTAAAGCAGCAATGAGCTTTACGAGAACTTAGCTACTAAGAAGTCTGGGGAGATTAGAAAAAGGACGGTTGTTATGCGGGGGAATTTAAAAATTATCTCTGTGTAGGTTTACAGTGACGTTGACGGTAGTGGAAAGGGACACCCGCTCTTAATAGCCAACGGTCATCTAAACCTTGTTCGTTTCGGGTTTGATCAGGGCCCATATTGAGTGCCACAGGAATAAACGGCCAGTTATACTTGGACACGGCTGTCGTGGGCCTCGGGGTTAAAGTGAATGGCGGGATGGAGGACGAGAGTTTGGACAATTGCAAGCCATGCCCAATAGCCTTGCTAATCTCGTTGAGACCCCGGGTGCTTTCGATCCGACTCTTTCGTACGGCCATCTCATGGTACTTACCATCCACAACCCCTCTTTCGTCACGAAAAATTAAAAAAAGCTCCACTAATCAATAGCTTCACTTGTATAGAATTTAACCTACTGTGGGACAAAGCGTAGCCTAAAGTCTCCTGGCGGAGTATCCAGGCAGGCAACCTATCCCCTCGATTCTTGGATAAGCGTCGATGAGGGTGAATCTGCTCTTTAACGGCCCCACAGCCGTCAAGTCTGTTGATCAGAGTCCTTCGGGGCACTACCCGTCTCTGGGATGCCTGAGGGGGGTGAAAAGCCATTATCAGTAACATCCAATATGACCTCCGCCATGTCGTCTTCTATATATTTCCATTGAGGTCTTGGCCTAGGCATTTTCTTGTTGTTGTTAAAGACAATGACCAAAAAACAAGGCAAAGAGCGGTAAGGAATTTGGTTATCTAACTAACAACATTTCCCTAGCACAGCATGTATAGATCTCGTACCCCGCACAGCCTTATAGGGAAAGAATAATTATATACAATCATTTTTATGATCAATAGACGTAATTTCTCTCAATTGGCTATATATTTAGGCTGACTTTGTGTAAGTGAAGTTGATGAGTTTTGGTAGAGCTTTTTTTTATTTTGCGTGGCGAAGGAGGGGTAGTGTATGGTATTACATGGTATCTTCAAATTGTCTTCGTTTGATACCAAAAGCAGTTCTGGGTCTCGATCAACTCTAGTAGCAAAACCAACAGTGACAAGACTCCTAATCGTCATAAGGATCACCATTGTGTGTATGTACCTATAGAACGATTCATCTTGCTTGTATATTATCCGATGAAACTTTTACAATCTTGACCATCTTGGCACCAAGACCAACTTGTCCGGCGGTCCATCTTCCTTACATCAGAAAGAATAAGAACATCATCCAACCCCAAGCCAGCCCGATATATGCAAGTCCGGCACTGATCGAGTTCGCACCAGCAGTTGGAACGGGTGTCGGAGGCACAGGCGCAGGTGCAGTTGGTGTCGCGACAGGAGGCTGAGTGGGTACCTTGATATGTAGTTAGTACACGATCATCTTATGGAGGAAGAGATAAGCTTACAACAAGTGGAGGAACAACGGGTGTAGTAGCTGATGCCACAGAGCCCGACTCGACGACCGTGGCACTGGGCAGTCCGGAGGCTGACCCGATAGACACACCGGCAGCCTCGCAAAGGCGGAGGCCGGTAGAGATCGCAGCTTTGTTATATTAGATCATGGTTGAGCATACGGATAGATGGACGTACCAGCGCCATCAGATACGCTGCAGCTGGTGTCGACGCAGCCGACATACGATTGTGCAAATCCCGGGGCTTTGCAGACGCAGCCAAGGTCCTCGGAGCCGCACTTGCTGTCTTGGATGGCCTTCAGATAGCATGGTTGCTGCATTGGATGTCAGGTTAGACTCAAAGCTCTAGTAATGGTAGGTCAACTTACTGCGCACTGGGGGAGAGCAGAGCCGCAAGGGTCGGAACCACTACATCCACTCCACTTTGGACCAAGTAGAGTGGATGTACGATTTTTTAGGTAATTACATAGTGGATGTAACACATATTGGACCGGAGTGGAATGGATATACACACGTGGATTTGTAAGTGGAATTTTGAGGCTATTCACAACCTCATAGGTGCCTATTCAGCCTCACTTTCAGAGGTTGACACTAACTCTTCAGCCTGTTGCAGCTATAATGAATCGTCAACCTCGCTGGCGCTATCCTCGCCCTCCAATAGCCATTCTATCTCAGCAAGCGCCAGCTCGCCGTCACTTAGAGTCCCATAACCGGCATTATACTTACTTTCAAGGTGTGACTTAAGTAATGGATCCAGATCCTTAATAAGGCCAGTACGGTACCAAGAGCGTAACACCTGACATATGGCAATGATCTCAGCATCCAGGTTCATACGCAACCCCAAGACCATCTTGCCAGCAGCTGAAAATAGCCTCTCACACTCAGCTGACATCGGCTGACATTATCAGGAAGTCCAAGGCCATCCTAGATAACCGAGGATATCTGCTTTACTTAGTAATCCAGTAAACCAATTGGATCACAAACATTGCCGTCACTGGCATCACGATCCGTCTGCCACGCATGGTACACGTCACCTACAATAGCTGCTATATAGGCTGGTAGTGAGTTCGGCACACGACTGTTCTTCTCAAAGGGGTTGAAAAACCGAGGTCTTTTTGCCGGCAGCTCATCGTCGCCTCTGCTACTACTAGTTCTAACCTCAAGATAAGCGTAATCAGACAGCCAGACGTCGGCAACCATCTCTTTTGCCTTTTCAACACAACTAGGCTTATAAGCCCATGTTTCATCAAACCAGTCCCAACAATAGGCTGGATGCAGTGCCATAGCCATATAGTAAATAGGCATCTCATCCAGCCGCTAATAATATTCATCCAGCTTATCCCAAGCAAGGTTAATTCCAATGCGGAAGTTCTCTAGATCAGGAAAGTCAGCAGCAAGCTGCTTATATTCTTCCAATATATTAAGCAGCAACTCATAGCCAAGCACCACATCCCAGATATTGCCATAGGAGCCAGTCCAGCCTTACTTATGCCTGCGGATATGTCCATTACTCTCAAGTGTCTTTACTACAGTCTTAAAAACAGTTAGAATAGCCTCCAAATAGTAAAGAGCCTCCTAGTCTTTATCTATTAGCTGATTCTCGTCTTGGAGGATGCGTGGTCTTTTTGCTAACTTGGCTTGTGTTACTTGGCTAGACTTTTTAGACCTCTTTTTGTCCTCCTATTGCTCCTTATACTTGATTAGTAGGAGTTTGATAGAGGTTTTTAACCGTAGAGCCCTGTAGATTATGTAGAGTTGTGATAGCTAACACATGTCATTATCGATAATTAGCTTAAGTGGTTTCTCAGATCGGATTTTAAGGGTGGCGGCGCGATCAATTTCGTCCTATTAGATATACCGAATTAGTAGGAGACAAATAGGACTTAGTAAAACCGCTCACCCTCTAGACCTCCTTAAATAAGTAAATCAGCCGATGGCTAATACACACATTAACTACAATATTGTATAACTAGCCAACTGGTCCCTTTTTGCGCCATCAAGCGTATTCAGTATCAGATAACGCTTCTGCACCTAATAATTACTGCTCGAACACGTCGGCGTTTTTTTCCAAATAAGAGCGCCTTAGCTGACAAGTTAATTATATGGCCAATACAGCGTCCTCAATATAGTCGGCCATCGAACCCAAGCTCAGCACCAATGACCTCTATGGCAGTATTATTATTTTCAGCATTATCAAGCATGAAATAGCCAATCTTTTCTGAACTCACGCCAAGGGTGTGTAGGACGTCAAGAGCCTCTCTACCAATCGTGGAGCCGAAGTGACAATAAGCCTCTGGAACCCTAATCATGATTTTGCATGGCCGATTCTTCTCATCTCTGAACAAGCAAGCAATGCCGTACAGGGCCAGCTTATTTCGAAACATCCAGCCATCAAATGAGATATAAAGCGCTCCAGGGGAGTTCCTCAACACCTCAATAACCTTCTGCCTATGGCGGTCATACTCTTGAATAATCTTATATTAGACTGCCCTGGCAGTCAAGTTAGCCTCTTAGATCGAAACAGAGAGATTCAAATAGTCGAAGATTTCTTAAAGGATGGGGTTCTCGGCGAATGACAAGGACTGGTTGCTAGTGACGATTAACTCGACTAGCATACGCTAAAAGTATTATTTATCAAAGCGTGAGATAATATTATTCGCAATATTCTGTTCCGTAGGCTTGTTGACGTCCAGTTTCAAAATAGAGGCAATAGTCGGCTGGTTCGATTTCAGTGCGCCTTCGGATTTCAGCTGTGCTGTGCTCTTTTTCTCCCCCTCTGGTGCTGGTGTTTTGTGCTCACGCCATAGATGAATTGCCGCGTTCTGGAGACCTGAAGAGGTAAAACTCGCGATAGTGGGACGATTTACGAGGATACAGTCCTTGCAAGCCCATTTGCGTAAGCCATGACGTTGAATATCATAGCCAAAGTCCCACAGCCAAGAGCTAGTATCACGAGATCGTTCTGACCAGGTCCAGCCTCTGAAATGTCGAAAAAGAAGGTCTTCGAGGTGCTGCTGTTGGCCTGGCTGGGTGGCTGGCATCGTCAGTTTTTATTTTGGCAAAAACAACAGCAGGGAATCTTAGCAAACGCGATCAATAGGGGCAGTTTCTCGTATAACGTTAGAAGATTAGCTGTGGGAGTGATCGACCTTGGCTAACCATGAGTCCAGGTACCTCGATTTGATAGGCAACTATATACAAAATTAAGTACTATGGACCGTTCAGGGTCAGGGAATATCCCACTATACCTAAATCCACCTAAATCCACTCCATTACATCCACTTTCAGGTCCGAATGTAGTGGATTATTACGTAAGCTGGGCGCCAGCAAAGTGGATGTAATAGAGATGGGCCACTTATTTGTGGTCCACGTGGATATGCAGTGTAGTTGGTCCAAGCCTTGAGCATAGCATAGGTTTAATGACGGCCAGCGAAGGCCGCTAGCTCTAGAAGCCGGATCTCACGGCCTCGATGAACAGTCGCGGGGGGGTTATCTATCATTCAGGAGAGAAAGGTTCTATACGCCTAGTGGACTTCTGGATCAAGTATCAAAATAGTCGTCATCGATCTCGTCCTCAGCCACCATGGTACGGGCTGTAATCCGAACCTCGTCGCAGTCCCCGTCATTGTAAAACTTGAGCCCGAAGCGAAGCATAAAATCCCTCGAATTTCCATAACTGGACTAGATCCAGTCCAGTTCCGCAGAGGAAAAAGATGGTTGGCAATTAATGTGCCTCAAGATCGAAGTCATGGGATTCCTTGTTATCAGAATCACCACCTTCGTCGTAGGCCATAATGGTCCGTAAGATCGTCCGGCCCTCCTCGCGATCTTCTTCCTTGAAAACACTCAACCCGTAGAGTTGGAGGAACTGGAATTCGGTTTGAAATGTTCCTTCAACCATGCCTTCTCAGAAGGTGTCAGGGCCCAGTTTGCCTCAGCTGTTGCTTGGCCAGATGCCTGCAGAGCGGCAAACCGCTCCCGCTCACCGTCAGGCCATGAGGCACGAATATAGTATACCTCAGATGGGTTGAACGGGGAAGGACCGACTTTGGGTCCGATAGGGGGGCCGCTGAGCCGGACTTCGAAATGGCTAGCGGCTTCGATTTGACGCTTGAAGTAGGCTACGGAATGACCATCGGAGAGGCTGGTGATGGTTCCTTCGATGCCACGAGTGATTATCTTGTACCCCTCTAGAATGGGCTGCCCGCTGATGTTACAAATGACACTGGGGAAATGCAACACATTTGTCAATCGGAGAGTGCCATGAGAGCGTGGCCCAGTCTTGTTAGGCGATACCTTAGTGAGAAGGTTCACAGTCCCGATCCCAATGACCTTGAGCTCGCTGCCGTCAGGGTTGCAAACCACTCCACTGAATCCACTGGCGGAGGAAGTGGGGTGGATGGACCTTAATCCACGGAGCCCGTCCGTGTAGTGAATCCATTTGCAACCATCGTGGATGTGGAATGGATGTAGTGGATGAGTCCATTACGTCAGCAGTTAAGCAGTTGTTAAAAAGGTGAAGCTATTCCCAACTCCTGACCTAATTAAATGCCGCTATTCCCAACCACTTTCTTCTTGGTCGCACTCCGCCACATTCTCAAGCCACGCTGTTGCCCACTCTTGAAGCTCGTCGTCCGTCATGTGAGCCATCCTGAGGTTGTCCTGCTCTTCTGCTACTGAGACACAGAAAGGGTCTAAATCTCGAATAATACCCGCCCTAAGCCATGAACGCAAGACCTGACAGGTCCCAATAACCTGTGCTTCAAGCCGACTTCGTAGAGATGTTACCATCCGCCCTGCTGCTGAAAAAAGACGTTCACACTCAGCAGACATGGGCTGAATCGTAAGGAAGTCAAGGGCCATCCGTGACAGGCGTGGATACTTGAACCTTTTCTCGTGCCAATCAGCAAGAGGGTCACAAACCTAGGCATCACCACTCTCATGGTTCGAAATCCAGTGTTGATACTCGTCTTCAAACGGCTCAAGGCTATAGTCACCTTGTGTTGCTGGTGCTGCGCAGCGGTTGTCTTCAAGGTATTCTTGGAATGGATTGCTGTACGTCTTCCGCCGTTTGGGGGCTGGTTTTTCGTCATTCACAGCCGTTCGAGGTAAGCTAATCTCACGATACTCGTAGTGCCATACATCGTGAACGATTCCCTTGGCCTGAAGAATCCATTCAGTGTTGCCGAACCACTTGCGGTCGAACCACTTCCAGCGGTACGCTGGATGGAGCGCCAGCCCAGCATAGTAAATGGGCGTTTCGCTCAACAGCTGGTAATACTTATCAAGTTTCTGCCAACCTAAATTGATGTTAATCCTGAAGTGTTCGGGGTCGGGAAAGTGTGCCGCCATAGCTTTATAGCCCTCAAGCTTGTCAAGAAGGAATTCGAAGTCTTGGACGACATCCCAAATATTACCATATGAGCCCATCCATCCACGCTTCCGCTTGCGAATTTGGCCATCGCCTTCAAGCATCTTAATCGTGCATTCATAACAGCCTAGGAGTTGCGAAAAGATCTCTAGAACCTCCCAGTCCTTGTCAGATAACTGGTGTTCTGGCTTGCAAATATATGGCAGCTTGGCGGACTTCTTCGCGGTGCTCCTTTTGGTCTTGTGTTGTTGTTCGAACTCCACCCGATATCGCGTAATGACCAGTTCAATATAATCACGCAGCTGAAGCGCACGTCGGATCATGTATAATTGCGAAAGCCACCGAGTATCGTTATCCAAAACAACGTCCAATGGCTTCTTAGTCTTGACATTAGGGTCAGGCGACTCGTCGAAGGCGGTCCGCTGGAGCTCTCGAAGCAAGTACGTCAGCTTGTCAGATCTGTGGATAAATACCACAACATTGTGCAATTTGCCCACTGGACCCCTTTTCTGCCAAAGCAAGTGCTCGGCTTCTGATAAAGGCGCCTGCCCAGATAGCTGCCGTTCAAACGCGTCAGCTTTGTGGCCGAAAAGTATGCTTTTGGCCGAGAGATTCAGAGTGTGGCCAAAACAGCGCCCTCGCCTAGCCTTGCCAACGAAGCCCAGCTCTCCACCAATTATCTCCATAGCAGTATCGTTGTTTTCCGCGTTGTCCAGCGTGAAATACCCAATCTTGTCTTGAATCTGATAGGCTTCGATAACGTCGAGGATTTCGGCCGCGATGTTGGTACCTGTGTGGCTGACGCTGAGCTCGGGGACTCCTATCGTAACCTTGCACGGCTTGTTGTTTTCGTCCCTGAAAAAACAACACACTCCATATAAAGCATGCCGATTTCTAGAACTCCAGCCGTCAAATGAGATGTGGATGAAGCCAGGCGCCTTGCGGAGTACCTCGACAACCTTCTGCTTGTGTTGGTTGAACGCTGAAGAAACTTCTTCCTTGATTGTCGTGTGGGTAAGGTTTGCGTCATGAACCGAGACCGATGGGTTCAAGTAGTCGAATATTTCTCGCAGTTCGTTTTCTTCTGCAATAGAAAAAGAATGGTTCCTGGCGACAATCCAGTTCATTAGAAGGCATTGAAAGTGATCGCGGTCGAAACGCTTAATAAAAGTGTTCGCAATTGCTTGTTCTCGTGGGTTATGTAAGTCAAGCTTCATGGCCTCCACGATGGACTTCTACCCCTTCGCCTTGACACTTATAGAATCAGCTTTCTTTTCAGCAGTGCCTTTCGTCTTGTTAAACGGAGCGCGAATTCCATGTTCGGTAAATAAGTGATTATATGCGTTTTGAATGCCATCGGAGTCAAAGTTGCCCGGACAAGGGTCCTTCTTGCAAATACAGGCTCGATAAACCCATCTGCGCTGCTCGTCCTTTTGGATGTCATATCCAAAAGGCCAAGCCCAAGAAGCAGTTTCTCTGCTTCGTTCGGAGAGTGCCCAGCCACGGAAATGATGTCAAAGCGTTGCTTCGTGATTTGCTTCGTCTTCGGAAGGGGTCTC